>JAKGSA010001141.1:0-100105 GCA_033558755.1 Philaethria dido | reverse complement strand
AATAGTCGCTTTTGCCAAAAGTGGCCTCATATAATAATTAAATTACAGGAATGATGGTAAAACCACGTCTTTGAAGGTGGTAAAAACGTTTATACGTTTGTAAAGGACACTGTATAATCCTATTCGAAGCAAACATTACAAGACGGGTCGAGGGCAGGTAAGCGTGCCTCTTGGGGACGTCGTTATCATTCTATCTGCTTCATAGTGCAAGTTATAAGGGAAGTGGGAAATTTATAATTATGATTTTAACAAAAAAATACCGGCTTCAAATAAAATATAATAGACGCCTGTCGTGGCGCAGAGGCACAAGCGTGCGACTGTAAATGCGGCAGGTTGTGGGTTCGATTCCCACTCCAAGAAATGTAAAGCTTAGTATTTTCATTTCCTGGATTTGGTAACAAGGCAAAGTGCGGCGTTGAGTTCCGCCACTCAGCACGCAATGCCTCAATCCGGCGGAAAGTGGGGAACGGAATTGTTGGAAACGAACGGAGTGTCTTAACACTAGGTTCTCTGATTCCTTCTGCCTACCCTGCTATATGCGGGATACAGCGTGAAGTTAAAACATAAAATATACTTACAATTAACATTATTTCGAATAATCCAAAAAGTACTCGTCAGACCTTAACTAAGTTAAATGGGATATCATCAGAAGCAATAACCATGAAAATTTGTTCACTCAGTGAAAAGATCAGAAAAATACTGTCGAACATAGAACTTTACCTTTAAAAAATTGGCTCACTAGTGTCCTGACATAATAAAAAAAAAACTATCTTCATTTTTTTTTACCTTCACGCTGTATTCCGCATATAGCAGGGTAGGCAGAGGGAACCTGAGAACCTAGTGTTAGGACACTCCGTCCCCTACTTTCCACCGAATTAAGGCATTGCATGGCGGAACTCAACGCCGCACTTTGCCTTGTTACCAAACCCAGGAAATGAAAAATTCCATTACCTGGAGCGGGAATCGAACCCACAACAGGCATATTCGTTATTTGGGTGAATATACGCTATTTGGTTTTTTTGTGCCCATATAGAAAATGTAGTCTGTTCCATTCGATATTGATAATTTGTCTACTTGACACTATTTATTAATAGTTAATGATAAAGGCCAGACGATTTCCCCATTTTTTTAAATTTTATAAGTACCAGAAGGAAATATGTTACCAGAGGAGTGACACTATTGACAGAGTAGTGACAAATTAAAGCAGAAAGTGACAAGCCATTCATTATTACCTAAGAAAGAAGACTCATATTAAATAAAACATAATAAATTGTAGTATTTGAATATTTTTATTAATTGAAGCTCTTGTCGCCATTTTGTAATACAAGATACATTCAGTCTTAACAGTTTCAAAATGCAATCTTATTTTCAATATTAATGGTTTGTTAAAGGCTAAGCTTTAATTACCCGTATCAAATAACAGAATTATTGCTTTCTGCTAATCAGTCTCATCTGGGATGAAAATCACAATACTGTTTGACATTTTTAAATTAAAAACGTTCAAAAAATTAAAAGCCTTTTAATCGAAATAAAAATAAAATAAAAATATAAACTTCGTTCATAAAACATAACAATAGTACTATTTAATGGTACACCTATCAGTCTCTAGGCTAGGCTAGTTCTATCTAATGGTACTTGTACCTATCAGTCTCGAGGGTATTTAAACACAACTGCAGAACTATCAGTTATCACAATATAAATTTTTCACTTCTTGCTTAGAATAGAATCAACAGTTTTCACGAAACTAAATACTTTTTACTTAAATACTACTCACTACTCAACTAGGTTTGGAAACTTGTAGAATACTCTGTTACCCTTCATACGTATATTTGGCACTGGTAAAATGGTCAAGCAAGTAAGCATACTCTTATAGTTTGGATAATCTATAATGTTCGCCTGTTTTAAGGAAACCAAGGTCAGCTCCATGCTTGCATGAATTATACATAAACAAGTTTCTCTTTGGTGGATGTTTGGAGTAACAACCCAAAAAGGTCATTAGAGGCAAAACAGTGTGTAACTTAATGTTATAATATATGTTTTGTTTTTATAAGCTTGGCGTGTAGATTTTTCATAGTGTCCTGTAACAATCTCTTCTGTTTTTTTATTTTACTTTTTGTAATGCTATCTTTTTTACCGGGGCATAATCTGCTATTGCAATCTTCTTCAAAAAAACTCTGCGACTATTTTCTGTAGCTTCGAATTCATTTTTCTTGTCTTTTTCTTGTCTTCCGTGTCATATCTAATAAAATTTTATTTGCAATAGATGTCTGTTTTATAGGTTTCATATTAATTTGATTCAACACTTTATATATTTACTTCCTGACCATTTTACCATTTAATACTTTCATAAATATCTTCTTTTCGTTATGATTTGTTGTCAATTTTATATTTTTGTTGAGTGGATTTTGGATCACCTCACTAAATATTAATTTTTTCTTCACCTCGTCTACATTCTCCTTAGTATTCTGTAAGAGATTGGCCACTTTTGGCCACATTATTCTGTAAGAGATTGCCCACTTTTGAGTTTCATTTTCTGTTTTTGGAGGCGCTTTAGTTTATACCTTTAGTCACGTACCTTTTGACGTAATTGTTTAATTTCATTTTTTTGTTTTTTTTATAAGTCTATTTCGCAGTTTCCGCTGAATTTCTGACCGCCTTTTAACAGCCAGAGCGATTTTGTTTGGTGGAAGTGGAGGTTGATCTTCATTATCTAGTAGTTTGTAGCTTTACGCGATCTTTGTGCTTTTTAGTCTTCTCTCTCCATATTTTTCTAATAGCCCTTTTTTCCCTTTCAGTCATATCATTTATGCTCTTAATTTGCCCCTTTTCTTTTTCTTCTTATATTGCTGCCTTCCTTTTTATTTTAATTCAGAATTTCTAACCGGATCATTTTTAATCCTTTGGTAGCGTAATCTTTCCGCTTAACGCTTTTTTCTAACCTCTCTTCCCTTGTTTGTTTCTTTTTAACATTCGCCATGATGTCTGATTGTACTCGAGTCTCTAGAACAATTGAAATGAAGTCTAAAAACATTAAATATTAACGAAAAAAAAAACTACGTCACGTTCTCTGGCGCCTCTGTATTTCCTCTGTTACAAAATATACCAGAGAAGTGACGCCAGAGAAGTGATAAAATCGACATAACCTACAAAAACAACATCACTCGTTTTTCTGACCACAGTTAACATTATTACATGACATCTACATACAATAAACATTGCATTGTGGAGATATTAAATTTCGTAACGATAAAATACAAAACGATATACTTACCAAAGGAAATACTCAAACGACTGGCACAAGCACGTTGTCCAACGGTGAATTGCAAACTGAAGCAATATTATTGGAGTTTTGCTCAACATCGTTGGCTTGCTGCTAACTTCTCACTATTGTACGCTCGTAATTCAAAGCCAATAACATCCCATTGCTATTTTAAGGCAATTTTTTTTTCTTTGAATTTTGCCAGATGAAGTGACATCATTGTAAAATGACACGAAAATATGTATTTTTTTTTTATATTAATAAATATTTTTACAGTGTATTTTGATAAAATATGATGCGGTGTTTATAACTACATATGATTATATTAAAAATACATAATGGTATACGCATTTAAAGTATCTAGCTATAAAATCATTATAATAATTCAGTAATGGGAAGGCCAGAGGAGTATACATTTTTAACTATTTTAAACTATTAATGCCTTAAATTTAACAATTATCGTGAATAATCTATGTGGGCCCAATAAAAGACAACATAATTTATTGTTTAAGCACACAGAAACAACAATACAATAAGTTTAACATACTTTTTTTCAATGGACCATTGGAATTCAAATAGCGTATATTCACCCATTTATACTTTTCATTTATTGTAATTGATTTTAGACGAGTTAAGTCTCTGTTCTTTACTTTAAGTATGTATATGTAACGCCGTTTATATAAACTTGGATGTCAAACCATGAGTAGAGGTGTAACATCTATTTTATTATTGTACATATATTTTTTATGCATTATTTAAAAACATACAATGATATACGCACTTCTTCTCTATATAAACTTAAATGTGCCAAATTTCATGCCCCTCGGTCCGCGTAATTTTATATATAGCTATGAACATTAAAATCATTTGGAAAACTAAAATAAAAGTTATATAAAAAATATTGTAAAGGTAAAGCAAGCAAAGTTACCTTTATGATCTTTTTGATGCGAGCGAAAATTAACAATAGGTATATCAGATAAAAAAAAACATTACTTCCTATTAAATATTTTTTCTTAGTATTAATTTAATCAATTCAGTTCTTTTATTATGGCGCTTCGAACGCTAATTTAATCTATCATTTTATAATGTGACGTTTGTGGTACACAACTGTCAAACGAATTTTTTGCAGTTACGATTATCGGAACTCGATTGTATATTTAGATTAATAAACAAATATTTCTATATTTATCCACCGTATTTAATTGGTAGATAACCTATAAATATACGTACATATGATTTAAATTGAAATACTTTTTATATTGAGATAGTAAAAAAGTGGCGCCATGATGCGTAATTTGTGGCAGTGACATTTAACAACAGATAATCTATATTTTTATAATTTGATTACTAAATATTTTAAAATTGAAAATATGTATTTGGAAGATCTTAATTTATTCTAAAAAATATGGGAGATATGTATACTAATAGAGAAAAAACTCTTTGGAGCATCATGGATTCACATTGCGGGTGGTGCTCATCGCGTTGCAGAGAGTCACTCCAGTACTGTGCGGTTTCGAAGGAATTTCCTTCCACGTGCCACTGAACTGTGAAATGGCCTACCTGCGGCAGTTTTTCCAGGTCGATACGAAATGGGTACCTTCAAAAAGCGCGCCTACTCCCACCTCAAAGGCCGGCAACGCACCTGTAGCTCCTCTGGTGTTACACGGAGCAGTGGGCAGCGGGGATCACTTACCATCAGGTGACCCGAACGCTCGTTTGCCTTGTCCTTTCCATAAAAAAAAAGAGAAATTTGGTGAGGGCCTGGATCTTTCGACCCATGGGTTAACATTCACCTCCACTATCCAATCTCTTCGCTGTACCTAAACAAGTTTCAAAAGATTCAGACCAATGGCGTCTTAGAAATACGTGCTAAAAATTAACTGATATAATAATATAGATATAGATATAGATGGATAGCAAATGCAATGAAATATGAATCAATTAATAAGATATAAGATTTAAATACGAATCACCTGATGTGGTTTGATGAGACAATAAGGAGTCATTGTGTATACCATTAGTCCTAAATTGGGAACATCAAGTCAAGTCAAAAGACTTTAGGTTAAGTGTTAACATAATGTTCTGAGTAAAATTGTTTTTGAATTAATATGTTTAAAAATATTTTTCCTGAACTTATATAATAAATAGTCATGTATAAATTATTTATATTTTACCACTCTAGTAAGACACAGTGCAGCGTTGAGTACTGCCCTTTAATTTACATTTTGTAAGTGGGAACAGGTGTCTGCTAAGTTCCCTCTGCCTACCCACTGCTATATGCGGGATAGCTATATATATGTATGTATGTAACATGCATTGTAATTAATATCGAATTTGGACGGAAAGTTAAGTATGGAGTGTCTGTTTTTACGTTCTCTCTGACCCTGCTCCGCGTAAAAAACAAAAAAAAGCTAGAATTTCATTTAAGGAAAAGTTACTAAAATTTCATCCAAACAATAAAAAAGATGTTAATTTATCCACCATATGTTACAAAAGGTCATATTCTAAATAAGAAATATTGCTTTTTCTAGCAATACAAGTAATAATCATATATTTTAAATCCGGTCAGTCAACCTATAAAGCAATTACAAGTTCAATCTGTAGCCTTCACCCACAAAATTTATTTAGCGTCCATTGCGAAATCAGGTAAGTCAAAATCGAGTTATAACATACTTATATTGGCAGCAACCATATATATATATATATATATATATATATATATATATATATATATATATATATATATATATATATATATATATATATAAAACGCTTGCGTTACTGAGTGACTGACAGACAACGAACAGGTCCCAAAAGAGTCTACATGACGTAGCCTCTTTGGGGAGTGTAGTGGAGCACAGAGAGAGGATTTCCCGAGATTCCCATGAATATGTTCTTATGTTTTCTAGTCCACTTGACGCCATCGCAACGCAGTGGTACAGCGCCTGATAGTAAGCGCAATTGGTTGTGGATTCGATTCCCACTCAGGGCTATGATTAAATTAAATTTATTTTGATTTCTTCGCTTTAGAAAGACAAAACGCGGCGTTGAATCATTTAACACGCAATGTCTACGGTTAGAAAACGGCAAACGGAGTGTCTTTACACTAGGTTCACTCGGTCTCCCCCCTATGCGGGATTAAGCGTGAAGGTGCACGCAAACAAACACGCTGGATACAACTAGTCATGATATATATTTAATTAATACTATGTACTGCAGTGCACGTGACTCCGACACTGAGGAGTGGTGCAGCGAAAGTTATACACTTACGCAAACGATGAATGTTCCGCTTGGGATGGCTGTTGGTTTTGTCGATAGTTTTATGTATGCTTTGGCAGTTAAATTGTGGGGTATGCCGTCACGGTAAATGGCATGACGGTCTGATGCCATCATTTGTCTCTTGTTTGTATTTGTGTCTGAATATATTATAGCAAACTTAACGTTTACTGCTTGTGCGAGATCAAACGTTTAAAGTATTTTTTTTATTTTTAATTAATTAATTAATTAAATTTATTTTTTTAACGTCAGCCGGATGTCCTGTGACGTACTGTTTTTGTTTTTATAATATGTGTAGAAGAGTGTGTTTAATGTAAATATATTGTGAATTATTTACGTATTTTTACTTTTAAATTGAGAGTCATAGACGTATCGTAAGTGCTATTCGTTCAGTAGTTTTTTGCGTGAAAAAATTGCAAACATTCATTCATATGACATTAGGATGCGATCTTATATACATTTTGCTTGGTGGTAGGAGGTTCGTCCTCCCGTCTGGCTCGCGACCACTATCATGTCAAAGACAGACCGCAAATATCTTATGATGTGTTCAGTTCGATGGCATGTAAACCAGTTTTCCCCTATCCACCCATCCTTTCCCCCAAAATGTAGTGGTTCCGATAGCGGACTACTACATTGTCACTCCCTTCCATCTGTATCCTCTAGGTTGGCAAAGCATCTACAACGTCTCTGGTGTTGTAGATGTTCATGAAACGAGTAACCACTTACCATCAGGTGGTCCTTCTGCTCGTTTGCCATCGATTATCCATAAAAAAAAAGAAAAAATTACAGGTGAACTTTGCAGTTTTTGTCACTGTATCTGATATTTTGATTGACATGCTTATACTTCCGTCGTTTAAAAAGGTAACCGACGATATATAAACGCTACCTGTTCTATTTACCATTTATATTTATAGTAAATAAATAAATAAAAAATCATTCAGACACATGACACATGTGATACTGTGACATGAATATTGAAGTGAAAGTTCTTTATAATCGTTGTGATTTGAAACTTGATGTAACAGAAAAGCAACACTAGAAAATATAAGGGGAAAATATGATCTAAAAAGTAAAATATAAAAACAAAAGTAAAAATAATCAAAGTATTTTTAAATAATTTGTTGACACCATACATTATTTTTAATTCGATTTTTATAAAAACTATATTATTGCATTGTCATCAGTTTTTAATAAGTATGCAAATATTAAATTAATCGCTCAAAGTCGGTCAAAATCGCGTTCAAAGTTTGCGTACACATACAATCGAAGCTAAGCACAATATTTATGCTCAACTAATTGCCCTTTTCTTTCTTTTTAGCTTCACACTGTATGCCGCATATATCCAGGGTACGCAGTGCCTGAGAACATAGTGTTAAGACACTACGTTCTGTTATGATTTCGTTCACTCACTCCCACTGAATTGAGGTATTGCCATTGCTGATAATTGCCCTTTATAACATTATTAGTATTTTCATCTCTAGGTTTGGTAACAAGGCAAAGCATGGCGTTGAGTTCCGCCACTCAACACGCAATGCCTCAATTGGCGGAAAATGGGAACGGAATTATTGTAAAGAGAACGAGTGTCTTAATACTAGGTTCTCAAGTTCCCCTCTGCACCACCACCTGCTATATGTGATACAGCGTGAAGTTAAAAAGACATTAAAACCAGAACTGTGATCTTTCAAAATCTTACAGGTACATCCTATTCAACACAAGTCTTACTATCACTCAGTTCTGAAGACACTCGTCGGGTTCCAAATACTGTAAAATACTGTTATTTTTTAATTTTTGTGCCAATATTAGTGATGTGAGTGCAAAATGGGTGCCGCTAATGATGGTCAGGTTAGTTATATCCGATGTAAATGTCGCTTTAAAATTGTTGTAATGCATATTACAAATATATGTTGTGAAAATTTGCGCTATCGTGGTGCGACACAAGCGTGCGACTGTAAACGACAGGTTGTTAATTCTCACTCAGCAATGTAAATTTAGTATTTTCATTTTCTTGGGTTTTTGGTAACAAGGCAAAGCGCAGCGTTGGGTTCCGCCACTCAGCACGCAATGCCTCAATTCGGCGGAAAGTGGGGAACAGTTTATTGAAGGAGCAGGTATCTTAACACTAAGTGCTCATGTTTCCTCACCTCTTCCCTGCTAAATGCTGGTTACTGTGACGTAAAAAAAATTAAGAAACTTAGGGTAGACATAGGGAAACTGAGAACCTAGTGTAAACACTCTGAATTACTCACTTCACTTCAAAAATACACATTTTTCCTTATTTGTATTATAAAGGAGTTATGTGTAAATTAGATTTAAATATATAATATGTTTTGACATTTCGAGGAAATGTGCGAAGATAACAAAGGTGAAGCTAAAAAAAAAAAAAAAACCCAGTATTTTTACGGTTTCACGCATTTTCCTGTACAGCATTCTCAGAGAGAACCTAGACACTCCGTTCTTTACTTTCCGTATTCCGGTATTGCGTATTAAATAGTGAAACTCAAACTGACGCTATTTAGTTCAATTTTATAAAAATGAAAATTTAATAAATGTCATTTCCCTGAATGGGAATCTAACCCACAACCAATAACTGCTTAGACGTTCTCGCACTGCGCTACAATGACCTAAAATAATACAATCTACTACATAAAACGCTTGCGTTAGTGAATGACTGACAGACAACGTACAGGCGAAATACTGGACATGGAAAGTTGAAATTTGGCATGTAGGCTCCTTGAAGAGAGTAGAGGAGTACTTTACAAGTAAGGATTTCCCAAAGTTCCACGTTCCATCCATATAAATTTATGAATACAATGAAAGCGGGATTTTAAATTTTATAGTCAACGCAACCGAAATCGCGGGATACACCTATTTAGTACATAAATTAACTATTAAGAACAAAATTAAGATATAGACAAAAAAAACAAAACCAATTTCAAAGAAAATGCAGTAATAAGTGCAATTATTACGAATAACTCAAAAACTACCAGATCTTAACGAAATTTAAATGGGACCACATGAAAAGCTCTAGCTATCGTATAAAAAAATAATCATCAATATTGGTTCATTCAGTAAAAAAATATGGGGCACATTAAAAATACAGTCAAAATGATAACCTTCTTCGATGAAATCGGTTAAACATAGAGCCTATCAATATAGTTACCTACTTTTGCTATATATCCTCTTCTAAACAAGTTTCTTAGAAAAACAAATTCAATTTAATATTTAAAATTGAGGTCATACTCATGAGATTGCAGCTTACGAGTATGAGTATATCAAGGTGACATTTGTTACTAGGTTGAGATGAGCTTAACTATATGCGATTGATATTTTTAGAAAATATATAAAAAAAACGCCTGTCGTGGCGCAGGGGCACAAGCGTGCGACTGTACACGCGACAGTTTGTGGGTTCGTTTCCTACTTCAGGAAATAGACCTTGTGTTAAGATACTCCGTTCTCTATTTTCCGCTAAAAATCGAGATATTGCATATGAGTGACGAAATTCAACCCTGCGCTTTAAAAAAAAAAAATTTAAATATCATTCTTCTAAGTGAAAATCGAACCCACAACTCACGTATACAATACGCGTCGCAGGGTAGGCACGCTACACGCTGTATCCCGCGTATGCGGGATTATATAGCAGTGTTATATAGCCTGTTATATAGCAGGGTAGGCAGAGAGAACCTAGTGTTAATACACTCCGTTCCCCACTTTCCGCCGAAATGAGGCACTGGGTGCGGAGCGGCGACTCAACGCCGCGCTTTGCCTTGGTACCAAACCCAGGAAATTAAAAATTTCCTTTCCTGGAGTGGAAATCGAACCCACAACCTGTCGCGTTTACAGTCGCACGCTTATGCCTTTGCGCCACAACAGGTGTTGACTACCCCGCTAAGAATAAAACGTGAATCTAAGAAAACAAATTGAAAGAAACGCAATCGATTGAGTTCAATAGTTTCGTTTCTTTGATCACTTTGCCCAAAAGCAGTATCAAGTTCACATTTAAGCTTATCGACTGACTCAATATATAATAATGTTCATGTAAGAGTTCTATGATATCATTTTAACATAGTTATATCAAAATCAAAATATTCTTTATTCAAGTAGGCTATTACAAGCACTTTCGAATCGTCAATTTACAAAGGTGTCAGTCGTGTTAGTCCTAACGGAAGCTACCACCGGCTCGGAAGGCTATCTTATCGTTATGGTCAAATTACACATTTTTTTTTAATTGGTGGCCATTGCTTATTATCGTATAAACTATCAGTGGCGAGGGTTGAAAATTTTAGTCAAGCAAGCCGGCAAATTTATAGAAGCCGATGTATATTTAGGAAAGCCGGTACATATATTTAGGGAAGCTGGTATAGGATGTGAAGGTATTCAGTAATTTCACTATCGAAATTTGGTGATATATATTTTTTTTAACTTCACGCTGTATCCCGCATATAGCAGGGTAGGCAGAGGGAACCAGAGAACATAGTGTTAAGACACTCCATTCTCTTTCAACAATTCCGTTACCCACTTTCCGCCGAATTGAGGCATTGCGTGTTGAGTGGCGGAACTCAACGCCGCGCTTTGCCTTGTTACCAAGCCCAAGAAATGAAAATACTAAATTTTACATTTCCTGGAGTGGGAATCGAACACCTGTCGCGTTTACAGTCGTACGCTTGTGCCTCTGCGCCACGACAGGCGAGAAATTTGGTGATGACCTTTTTTTTTAGATCTCTCTAAGACATCAGAGAGTATTTTACAATTTTTAGTCCAGGAAAATATTCCTGGCGACGTTTTTTTTATCGCTCTACTGTAAATTTTCGTCCGATTCGTTCAGTAGATATTGCGTAAAAGAGTAACAAACATTCACATAAATTTTAGCATTTATAATATTAGTAGGATAATAGAATGGAAATTTATCATTAGCAATATTTATAGGTTCCTTGTTTATTTAGTTGAATGTGTATATTTTAAACTTTTATATTTACATGGTCTGGTAAGAAAGCGCGCCGTCGACTTCCGCTACACAACACGTAATGTCTCGATTTCGAGTCGAGAAAGGAGTGTCAGGACACTAGATTCCCTCCTATACTGCTATAACAACAACCTCTTGTATAACAACCTCTGCTAACAAGGCAAAGCGAGAAAAGGAAAGAAGAGAAAGCATTGAGTTCCGCCACTCAGCAAGCAATGCCTCTACCCGGCGGAAAGTGGGGAACGGAAATGTTGAACGAGAAAGGAGTGTCTTAACACTAGGTTCTCAGGTTTCTTCTGTCTACCCTGCTCTGTGCGGGATACAATGTGTTGCTATTATTTTTAACTGCTATACGTGAAAACACGTGAAGCTGTTTTTTTTATTTTACTTATTTACTTGATAACAACCCCTGTCGTGGCGCAGAGGCACAAGCGTGCGTTTGTAATCGCGACAGGTTGTGGCTTCGATTCTCATTCTAGGAAATGTAAAAAATGAGTATTTTCATTTCCTGGGTTTGGTAACAAGGCAAAGCGCGGCGTTGAGTTCAGCACGCAATTCCTAAATTCGGCGGAAAGTAGGGAACGGAGTAAATTAACTCTAGATTCTCAGGTTCCCTCTGCCTACCCTGCTATATGCGGGATTACAGCGTAAAGTTAAAAAAAAACATTTGACCATAACTGTGTCAAGGTTATTCAAACATTTAAAAAATATGATTTTGAAACTTCCGTATACAATTAAATAGAAAACATAACACTTTCACTAATCACTCGCTAATATTTGAAAGTTTGACTTTTGACTCTCATACTTTCAGTTTTATTTTAGATAATTATAGACTAGAGTTCTAAAAGTTACTATGAAATGTTACTATGAAATGCTAAGTAATTTTTTAAATATTTAATATAAAATATTGAAAAGCCATCGTGGCATTGTGGGATCGTGTTTGATTAGGTTTTTTAGCTTCACCTTGTATCCCGCAAATAGCAGGGTAGGCAAAGGGAACCCGAGAACCTAGTGTCAAGATATTCCGTTCTCTTACCGTTTCCCACTTTCCGCTGGATTTTGAGGCATTGCGTGCTGAGTGGAGCTCAACGCCGCGCTTAGCCTTGTTATCAGACCCAGGGAATGAAAATATTTTTACATTTCCTGGTGTGGGAATCGAACGCACAACCTCTCGCGTTTACAGTTGTACGCTTGTGCCTCTGCCCCACGACAGGTGAAAATGAAATATTAAATAATATTTAATAGTTTCATTTCCTTGCTCTGGTAACAAGGCAAAGCGCAGCGTTAAGTTTCGCCACTAAACACGCAATACCCTCAATTCGGCGGAAAGTGGGAAACGGAGTGTTTTAACTCTAGGTTCTCTGGTTCCTTCTGCCTACCCTGCTATATACGGGATACAGCGTGAAGTTAAAAACAGCGTGAGGCCACAAATCTTAGTTATTGAATAAATAATATAAACAATACATACGCGTGTAATTTAAATCCCTATTGTGGAATGAATTATTATAATTTGCGAGTATTTCCGTAACGGTAGCGATGTTTAAACGTTTCCTAGTGCGTGATCAGTGTTGTAGTATAATAGATTGATTTTAAAGTGATTCACCATTTTTTAGATTATAACTTGGTTAAGCTACGCTTGTTTTGCTCAGTTTTGGGATGGGTGTGCAGATTAGATAAAGCGCGGCGTAAAATCTCGAATACGGGCGGAAAGAGGAAAGTGGTGTCTTGACACTATGCGGGAGAGAGTGAAGAAAAAAGGCTTGTTTGGAACAAACAAAAAATAAAATTCAAATATCTAGTTAATGCAATTTTTGCCAGTACTGTAGGCATTCACGTTGACTGACATCATCTGATTGCCTCAGTCAAGTTCGTTGTTTGAGCAACGGCTGAATAGGCAGTTGGGACAGGAGAAGCAATCGTGCACTGCATAGTTTGCGGTTTGTGCTAAACTAGACATATATAATACAAAAAATATTATTTAAGTGATAACAATGCCTCAATTCGGCGGAAAGTGGGAAAAGGAGTGTCTTAACACTAGGTTCCCTCCGTCTACCCTGCTATGTGGGAGATACAGCGTGAAGTTTTTAAAAAAAGGTATTAATAATATTAACGCCTGTCGTGCCGCAGAGGCACAAGTGTGCGACTGTAAAGCGACAGGTTGTGGGTTCGATTCCCACTTCAGGAAATGAAGTATTTTCATTTTCTGGGTTTGGTAACAAGGCAAAGCGCGACGTTGAGTTCCGCCACTCAACACGCAATGCCTCAATCTGGCGGAAAGTGGGGAACGGATTTGTTGAAAGAGAACGGAGTGTCTTAACACTAGGTTCTCAGGTTCCCTCTGCCTACCCTGCTATATGCGGGATACAGCGTGAAGTTAAAAAAAAATAATAAAATTAGTACGATTTCCCAATTACTTTAAATTCTTGCCCCACAATTTCACGCAAAATGCCTTTGCCACATTTATTTGTAACGAAACAAAGTAAACTTCAATTATAAGGATTAACTTGTCTTTCAGTTTATTTACTAAAGTAATTTCGTTGCGAGCCTTTCAATCGTTATCGCGGCTAATCTAAATAGAAGATCGAATTATGTCTGTTACTTTACGGAAGCAGTTGACATAAAAATAACAAGATTAATTCGATTTTTTTGGCTTCACGCTGTATCCCGCATATGACAGGGTAGGCAGAGGGAACTCGAGAACTTAGTGTTAAGACCCTCCGTTACTTACTTGACATTTTCATTCTCTACATTTCGCCGAATTAAGACAGCACGCGAGCTAGGTTTTAAAGCTATTTTAAAAAGGGTGTTAAACTAGAATCGTTATAAAGAAAATGGAATTGCAAAAACATTGGAATACATATATTTTTTTGATAATGAGTGTTAGGTTAATTAATTTTTTAACAGAAATTTTAATAAGAACGTTATTTAACAATATGGTAAATAACATTAACGCTTATAACAATTTAAACTTAAAATCATTATTTATGCATATATTTTTTTTATGGATAATGGATGGCAAACGAGTGTCCTTCTGGACCACCTGATTGTAAGTGGTTACCTTCGCCCATGAATATCTACAACACCAGAGGCAGAGAGATGCGTTGCCAACCTTGAAGATACAGATGGAAGGAGAGGACAATGTAGTCACATTTTGGGGAAAATTTGGCCATCAAACCGGAACACATCGTAAGATATTTGGCGGTTTGTCTTTGGCATGATAGTGGTCGCGAGCCAGACGGAGGACAAACCTCCTACCACCAAACTACTGGGATACCCGCCTCTTACGGGGACGCTACCCAGCGGCGGAGGGGAATTGTATCCTAACCCCGTCTAATATGCAACATTGATTCATATAAAAACGTAAAAATATTACAATACTGTATGAATATTGTTGTAAATAATTTAACTTAACGCCGCATAAAATGTCAAAACACTGCAAGCCATTCCACAGGAATCCAGGGCATTACGAGAGACTATTACGACACCGATGGCGGTAGCTTGATATCATAATTGTATCAACTAACAGACAAATGCCTCAGTGCAACCACGCTTGTGTTATTTTATAGCTTCACACTGTATTCCGCATATAGCAGGGTAGACAGAGGGAACCAGAGAACCTAGTGTTAAGACACTCCGTTCCCCACTTTCCGTCGAATTGAGGCATTGCGTGTTGAGTGGCGGAACTTAACGACGCGCTTTATCTTGTCACTGCTTGTGTTAAATTACTAAATCTCTTTTTAACATGCAATCTCTTATAGCATATGTCTTTTTTATCTTCTCCGTGCAACATGATATTAGCGAAGTGATTTGTACTCAACTGGCACGTTCGAAGCGCCATCATTAAAATAAATGTTACATTGACTCCTTCCTTAATGTTCAATGTTGGTGTTTAGACCTATCTGAACATTTTTATGTAAATGTCTATATGTGTTAAACGCTTGTCGTCTGACTGATAGACAACGAATATACACTACTGGACTATAAAGCTAAGCTTTGACAAATAAGTTCCTTAGGAAGCGTAGGGGAGTGCTAAGAGAGATTTTCGAAATTTCTCTATTTATTTGCAGCTCGACTCTTCTTTCCGCTTCTCTTAGAAACAGAAAATGGAGTGTTTTAATTATTCATTCATAGCTTCACGCTGTATCCCGCATATAGCAGGGTAGGCAGAGGGAATCAGAGAACCTAGCGTTAAGACACTCCGTTCCCCACTTTCCGTCGAATTGAGGCATTGCTCAACGCCGCGCTTTACCTTGTTACCAAACCCGGGAAATGAAAATATTAAACGTTTACATTTCCTGGAGTGGGAATCGAACCCACAATCTATCGCGTTTACAGTCGCACGCTACTGCCTCTGCGCCACGATAGCCGCAGTATTATAATGTATGTGAAATTTAATAAAAATTAACCGTTAACTATCATCTCTGAGTGAGACTGTATCTCATATATCTAATAGACAGTAATTACGCCACATAATTACATCATCCACCTCGTTACGTGTTTAGTTCAAATTGGAAACTAATTTAGAATTTGGCAATATATCAAGCAACTTGTGAATGGTATGAAGATGATTTGAAATAGCTGTCTGTTACGATATACAACTACGCCTCCGCCTGAGTTCGTCAATGTTTAGTGGCGGAGCTCAACGCCGCATTCAGTACTACACAAGCTCTAATTAACACGCCATTCTTATAGGGCGGAAAGTGGAGAACGGTATATTATAAACGCTGCTTCACGCTGTATACTGCATATAGCGGGCAGGGGAGAACCTAGTGTTAAGACACTCCGTTCCTCACTTTCCGCCGAATCGAAGCATTGCGTGCTGAGTAACGGAACTCAACACCACGCTTTGCCTTGTTACCAAACCCATTTATTATAAAAATAACGCATAATGTGATTATAATATTTTTTATAAAAAACACCTGCTTTTATTGTTGACTTTAATTATATAATAGCAGTGAACGCTGTAGTCCGCAGCGTAGGCAGAGGGAACCAGAGAACCTAGTGTTAAGATACTCCACTCTCTTTCCACATTTCCACAACGCCGCGCTTTGCCATGTTACCAGACACAGAGAAAAAGACCAAATGAAATTATTAAATACGATTTAAAATGTTCATTTCCTGAAGTAGAAATCGAACCCACAACCTGTCACCTGCACTCTGCGCCATGTACAGGCGACATCTAGAATTCAGGCGGAAAGTGGAGAACAGAGTGTATTAACACTAAGGTCTTTGACTACCCTTCTATATAATAGCGTTTTCCCGTGGAAAAAGCAAAAGCTTGCAAAAAAAAAAGAATTGAACAACCTTGTGGTTTCAACACGCCATGCCTTCATTTTTTGTCGCCAATTCTTGGTATCTCGACGGGTAATGGACTTTAGTTCAATCAGCAAATAATAAGCTTCCGCATCTATATTTAAATAGTAAATACTTATTTCGCAAACGTAAGTAAAAAGTTCATGAAACCTCCATCGGATATTAACAGTTGATTGTATCTTGATATTTTGCTTCTAAAGTCAATGTCTTTTGTGAAAAAAGTGATTTTTGTTATGGACTGAACTGAATGTTTCATGGGGAAAGAAAAGTTAAGGTCACTCGGTTCTTTTCTCGGTTGAGTCTAAAACGTACTGCTATGGCATAGCGATAATAGCGATACATATTTTATAACACACATAATTATAAAAAACAAAAAACCCGACTGAACCAATTCTTCAAATTTAGGAAACAAATACAAATAAAGTAAGCTATAAAAGCTAGTTATATATTTAAAATGTGCTAATTAAGTCCTTTCATTTGATAACCCAAACGTTACCCATCAACGATATTTTTCTTTTTATTCATGACGTAATTGCTTAGAGGGCGCCATAATCAATATCTATTTAACGTCACCTTATTTATATAATTCGGTCCAGGGGTTTGGAAGATATGAGGTAATATAGAACAAAGTCAAAGTCAAAGTCAAATAATTTTATTCGAAATAAGAAGTTACAAGCTTCATTTTTTGAACGTCAAATAATTTACCACCGGTTCACTAAATTTAATGCCTCAGACCTGAGAAGAACCGGCGCAAGAAACTCAGCGGGACTTTTCTCTTTTTTTTTACATACAACAAACATACATGATACATGCCAAAAACCTAACCCTCCCCTGACAGTTGGGTAAAAGAAGCTATTTTATCCAGATCAACTGCCTAAATTTAGTTAGGTAGAGAGGAGCTTGCGAGTGTTTATGAATATTGAAGGGACCCTGAAGTCTACACGTGGGTCACAGCTCACAGGCAATGCACCGAGCTTCTTTCCCAGTAACGCAAAAACACGGATCCAGCACCCTTACGATGTCTCCATGAAATGTTAAGAAGTTTCTTCTCATTCAAAAATTTGATTCGTGTAGTCTTTGCGTGGAAATAAATTTTTGTATATTATTAGTATGATAAACACAAACAAATACAACAACATAAGCTTTAAGCTAACAATCGTAAAATCTAATAATATTCTTGACAATACACGTGATTCACAGTGGAAACTCTTGGCGGAGGGAACGGGAAGTCATCGTATAGCAGGGGGTGCCAACTTGCGGCCCGGTAACAATTACGGTCATCTGAATTATTCTTGTATGGATAGCCCTTTTTATTTTTTATTTAAATATGTATATTTAATTGCAGCTTCATACTTTATCTTCCATAACAGGGTAATCAGAGAGAACCTAGCGTCAAGTCACCGTTCGCAGTTTTCCGCCCGAATTCGAGATATTGCGTGTTAATGGCGTAACTCAACGCTGCGCTGTGTTTTGCTAGAGCAAATAAATGAAAATACAATGATTTCTCTGAATGGGAATCGAATCCACAACCGACGCTGTTCCACTGCACCGCGATGACTTTATATATTTAGATTTAATAATTTTAATATAAAAACTGAGAAGTGACTTCACTAGTTATTCGCCGTTCATTTAAAAAAAAATCTTTCAAAAGAAGTAAAATAATTGTCATTAATTCTTAATATTTAAATTCAATATTAGTACAATATATTTACATTTTCAGTAAATATAATTTGTGTAAAAAAAATCTTTTAATTATTACATACATACGTACAAATTTCACGCTATATCCCGCATATAGCAGGGTAGGCAGAGGGAACCTAGTGTTAAGACACTCCGTTCCCCACTTTCCGTCGAATTGAGGCATTGCGTGCTGAGTGGCGGAACTTAACGCCGATCTTTAGTGTTAATTTTACATATTCCTTAAATGCATTTTTTATACGTTAAGGGAAAAGATCCAAGATTTTCAAATTTTCAATAGCGTGTCGGATCGTCAAGGAACTTCACCACCCCTGGTTGGCTAGTATATTTAGAAATTTCAATGGCGGCTCTTTCATTAACGTTTAGAGGCCATGTGTGATATATATATGTATATATACTCATCCCTAGTTAATGTAATAAATGTGAATGTATGTTTGTTTGTTACGCTTTCACGCCAAAACTGCTTAACCGATTAATATGAAACTTTGAACATGCTCATATATTCTTAGAGGTATTAGGACATAGGGTACATTTTTATTTAATATTTTTATTTTAAATATTGTTTCTCTTGGAATGTAATGATCTTTGATATTAATTTAAGGGCTACAACGCGAGCAAGGCTGCGGGTAAAAGCCAGTATTATATATATAGAATGTGTGTTTGTTTGTCCTTCATTACCCCCGACACGAAGCGAGGTTGTGCTATGATTTTTTGAGTGGACATAGAGTGGTTGGAGAGTGACATAAGCCACTTTTTATTGTTAAAGATATCTCATTTCCATAGAAATATCAGATTAAAAATAAAATTCTCATTGGTTAAGCTTGAGCACGAAGCGACGACTGGCTAACTTATACATATTTTTATGTTTAGTTATTAAAGAAAAAAAAAAAAAAAAAAAAAAAAAGTGCTTCTACATTTCTTCTTATAACGTATTTCGACGCAACTGGACAAGAACGCATGGCTTAGCGGTCGGCCGCTTGGACGGTTTCAAGAGGCGCAGATTTCGGTGTGCTACGTTCAAATTTTTATACGCTTTTAAAATAATGTTTTTGTTTCCAAGTGTGAATGAAATATCAAAAAAATACAATTATGTTTAATTAGACGCTGTTCCACTGCATTATGACAGCTTGAAATAAAAATATATTTTTTTAGATTGCTATTACAAATAGCTACTATTTGCTTACCATCATCATAGTCATCTTTTGTTTTGCTTTTTTTAAAGTTGCTGATATACAAAACATTTTTGTGTCGACTTTAACGAATTAAGCTAAAGGGAATGAGCATTCGTTATTCAATGTAAAATTAACTCAAGGCCTTTTGAAGATTTATTGTTTAAGCGATATATTTTGACGAAATCTTCTCCGTTCTCTTATCATTCATATTTTCATGAGATAATAGCTTTACCTTGCCCTCATTTACCATTTAAATCCCTCTGATCCCTGAGCTGCTTTACCTTGGTCGCTGATCGCCTAGCTGGGCACACACACGAGAATCGTGGGTCTCACCCAGCTGGGCTGATCCTTGAGGTGGCATATGGCTCTTTCCCTCCCCTTACGACTACCATCCTTCCTCGGTTCCCTAACTGGAGCCGGGGTATGGAACAGAACCCTACAGGAGCTCTATGGGGCCAACCCAGTGACGCCCATGTTCATGGACGGAGAAGACTCCCATGGCCATAGGCCTAAGAGCCTGAAGCCCATCACCCTCCTCCCCGGGGAGAGAGTAGAAGACTTTCCAGCATTTAAATCCATCACCCACCACCATTTAAAATAATAATTCCATTGATACAGCGTGAAGCTAAGTATGTATGTTTGTATGAATTTAGTTAGTAGTAAAACAAATGGTTATTTTTAGCAGACCGTCTGTATATCCATATTTAAAAAGCTTGGTTGGAACCGAAAGTTATTTATCATATTTCTAAGAAAATATACAAAAAGATATAGATATATATAAGATGTAGATAGAAAAGTGGAGGAGCGAATTATTGTCTTAACACTGAAGAAGGTTCTCATGTTCCCTCTGCCTGCCACCCTGCTATATATGTAAGGAAACAGCGCTAAAAATATAGATATATTTTTTATGATTCTCAACAAGTTATATAAAATAGAGCTATATATTATGTACATAGAGCGATTAGGAAAATCATCATGTAATTGCAAATCATATCTTTATAATTAATAATTAATTTAAATAATAAAACAAAGGAAGAAACTATATAATAATTGTCAAGTTATAAACAGGTTTCTACGACTTTATTACACAAACCAAGCTATTGTGGCACTGTACAGCGTTTGACTGTACGCGATTGGTTGTAGGTTCGATTCCCCACTTGGATACATTAAAATTGACGCTCTTTTCTCCGCTCCGGTAAGAGAAAGTATGAAATTGAGTTCGAGTTTGGGGGCAAAGCGACGAATATAGTCTTGGCTGGATTGCTAGGTTGTTCCTGGTTGCCCCTAGGTTACTTTTTCAGTACCCTGCTATGCGGAATAAAGCGCGAAAGCTTCTTATTTACTCCTATATATTATTGTCTTAACATTAAATTTCCTCTATCGAGAAATATATAAACAAATCTATAATAGAAATAATAAAAAAAGAAAAGAAAAAAAGTTACTAGCTGTCATATTAAATATATATATATATATATATATATATATATATATATCTTTCTCTCCTGTTATTAAAATCGATTCACCCATTAAAAAGCTGGCCCCAGATTGTTAAACACATAAAAAAATAGTACAATCCGATTAGATAACTTTCTTTTTAATTTTTAATTGGTTAAGAATATTATAAAGCAAAGTTGGGTTTGGTAACAAGAGGCAAAGCGCGGCGTTGAGTTCCGCCACTCAACACGAAAACACCTCAATTCGGCGGGGAAAGTGAGGAGTGGAATTGTTGAAAGAGAATGAAGTGTCTTAACACTACGTTCTCTGGTTCCCACTCTCTGCCTACCACACTGCTTTATATGCGGGTTACAGCGTAAAGTTATAAAAAAAAAATTAAAGCAAGGGATTGATATAGTCTTATAAATAGGTTCCCATCGTACTAAGGATTATTTCACCTTACAATACTATAAAAACATAAGTTGCAGGCTATTTCTATATACACCGGTTTGCTGCGTGGACTAGATGCGCATGCGCAGGTCTCGTTAGATGGCATTGCTGTGATAAAAAGTTGTTATTGGCGCCACTAGATGATTCATCTCGTGTATATTAAGTAAGGAGTGAATTTAAGTATATATTTTCTTTTATAGTTTCACGTACATATAGGAGGGTAGGCAGAGGGAATCTGAGAAGCTAGTATTAAGACACACTCTATTCTCTTTCAGCAATTCCGTTCCCCACTTTCCGCCGAATTGAGGCATTGCGTGTTAGTGGCAGGTCAACATCGCGCTTTGCCTTGTTACCAAAGCAAAAATGAAAATACTAAATTTTACATTTCCTGGAGTAGGAACCTAATAACATCTAACAATCAGTCACGTCTCAACTACGCTTCAACGTCATCAATAAAAAGCCAGCGTTAACGGCATCATTTAAAGACAGTTACATAGTCGTTAGAGGAAAAGTTGTCTATAAATAACATGGAGTACGTAATACTAGTTTTTCTAAGTAATTTCACGTTATGTAGTCGCCTTTCTTAAATGGTTGTTTAGATATGGCCTGAGTTATATAAATAGTTGGAGCAAGTTGGACTAAAATATATGAGAGGACTTAACTCTCTGGTTGTCCTGATTTGCAAGAAAGAGTTTTTTATAACTTCACGCTGTATCCCGCGTACAGCACGGTAAGCAGAAAGAACCAGAGAACCTAGTGTTAAGGTTGTACACTCCGTTCTCTTTTAACATTTCCGTTCTCCAATAAAGAGTAAAAAGCAAGAAAGAGATGATATAGAATATATTAAATTGTATTTACGTCAAAACTAAAGATGTTCCAAATATCAGAAAGGAAAGTGTTCGAACTTTAATAGAGTTATATGGACTCACTGTGTAGGGAAAGGATCTCATAGTGCCTGAGTCATAAAATCCGAAAGTAGACTTAAAGGGCCCTTTTTTCACCCTGTACCCAGGGAAAAAAGCTCGGACTGCCTGGGGCTTGCGATTCAAATGTAGGCTTAAGGAGCCACTTACGCCTTGCTCGCCTCCACTGTCTGAACTCCTCTCTCTGTCCATGGGTTCACTGGAATTGAGCCTTGTGGGGCTAGTGTAGGATTTAAATAGATTTAAAGTACATTAATGCTCGCCTGCGCTGTCCAAATTCCTCTATTTAATGAAATTTGAAAAGTGCTGGAAATGGACTGATAATAAATAAAAAAAAATATTTTTTAGACAATTTTGCAGTTTTTTTTTAATGAGAGATATTATTAAGAACTTAAATTTTGTTTCATACCATTTTCATTCTGGCATGACTGATGATCTCTCGAATAAGGAGAACGGAAGATTTAACACTACGTTCTCTGAAACTACCCTGTCCTGCGGGATCAAGTTGCTATGAGGAAAAAAGCATAAAGCTGCAAGACATACTCTGCCAAATACCTTCTCCTACTTGATTTCATTATATGACTCCTCAAAATGAACCCGCATTCTTCACAAATACCTCACACTGCCACTGAGCTAACATTACGTAATAGTAGGTTAATTGGAATCACCCAGATACATAGTGAGGTCAACTGTTATGTGTAATTACACTTTACGGACAACAATTTCAAGAACATTGCCTGATAAAGCTATGAACAAACATTTCGTTCCAATATCAAGATGTACTCATAGTTGCTAAGCTACTTATATTTGCATAATATTATTATTACTATAATTATCGCCTGTCGTGGCGCAGAGGCACAAGCGTGCGACTGTAAATGCGACAGGTTGTGGGTTCGATTCACACTCCAAGAATTGGGATTTTTCATTTCCTGGGTTTGGTAACAAGGTAAAGCGCGGCGCTGAGCTCTGGCACTCAGCACTCAATGCCTCAATTCGGTGGAAAGTGGGGAGCGGAGGGTCTTAACATTAGATTCCCTCTGCCTACCCTGCTATATGCGGGATACAGCGTGAAGCTATATATGTGTATGTATGTACTATTATTATATTGTAGAGGCCTTCATGGCGCAGTGAGATAGCGTCACTGTAAGCATGGTTGGTTGTGGGTTTTATACCCACTCGGGGGAATAATCATATTAAAATTATTCCCATCCCCGCCTCTGGTAAGATAATGTGCGGAAATCGGCATTTAACACGTAATGTCTCGATTTCCCAAAAAAAGTTATTTTTTACGTAAAAAAATTATCTTTCTTGTATTCGTTACTTAAAAGGCTTATATTTATAAGATTATAATTAATACATCTCTCTCTGTATTCCTTAAGAGTCCAGTTTTCTTGCAATTAGTTCCCCTTCTTGTCGAAATCTATATATAAATACGTGAAGCAAAAACTTTGGATGCCTATTTACGAAAATTACGCAGATGCAGGAGCATGTAACTTGGCACACTTATAGTTTATATAGAGAAGGAGTGCAGAATGCTAATATTTTTTTAAATAATGCATAAAAAGTATAAAATTTTACACACCTACCATGGTTTGACATCAAAGTGACACATATACATCACTACGCAATGCGTTATTAACGCATTTACGGGGACACTAATAAATATTATTAGCCTAAGAACGTAGTCTTAAATCACCACATTCTCCACATACCCCAAAGTGGAGATCGAAACCGCAATCTATTAGTAGTCAATTAACAAGTTAACAACTGCGCTATGATGGTGTCAAATTTATTTAATTTCCAGATACAAATCCAACAGAAAATATTATTAAGACACTCCGTTCTCTGCTTTCCGCCTGTAATCAAGACATTGCTTGTTTTCAATTTTAATTTAATTATAATTTCGCTTTCTGGTTTAATAATTATTTTATGTATGAATTTGTTAAATTGTTCAATAATCTGGTCATTTATAATGTTATTTCAAACATATTTTTTTTATCATTATTATTTTTTTTTTTAACTTCACGCTATATCCCGCGTATAGCATGGTAGGCATAGGGAACCTGAGAAGTAATAGTGTTAAGACACTCCGCTCTCTTTCAACAATTCCATTCCCCACTTTCCGCCAGATTGAGGCATTGCATGCTGAGTGGCGGAACTCAACGCCGCGCTTTGCCTTGTTACCAAATCCAGAAAATGAAAATACTTCCTGCATTATATATTACAGACGTCATTATTATAAAATTATGTTAATTGCTATGTTGTTACTATTTATTATTTTTTTGATTTGCTCCTAATACAATCATTATTGCATTTGGTGCTAATCTGTAACTAAT
Source organism: Philaethria dido (assembly GCA_033558755.1). Lineage (NCBI taxonomy): Eukaryota > Metazoa > Arthropoda > Insecta > Lepidoptera > Nymphalidae > Philaethria > Philaethria dido. The sequence goes on along the minus strand of JAKGSA010001141.1, from coordinate 75,284 downwards.
TGTACAATGAGAGTAATTTTTAGTGCTTTTGTTAAAAATGTGAATGCAAAATTGTAACAATTGTTGGTTAACCATAATAAATAAATAATTTCATTAACGCCTGTCGTGGCGCAGAGGCACAAGCGTGCGACTGTAAACGCGACTGGTTGTGGATTCAATTCCCACTCCAGGAAATGTAAAATTTAGTATTTTCATTTCTTGGGTTTGGTAACAAGGCAAAGCGCGGCGTTGAATTCCGCCAGTCAACACGCAATGCCTCAATTCGGCGGAAAATTGGGAACGGAATTGTTGAAAGAGAATTGAGTGACTTAACACTAGGTTCTCTGGTTCCCTCTGCCTACCCTGCTATATGCGGGTTACAGCGTGAAGTTAAAAAAAATTATAATAAATAAATAGGGCGCGGCGTTACTACGCTTTGTTTTACCAGAAAAAGAAATCATTTTTTATTCACCCGAGTGAGAATCGAACCCGCTAATCGCACTTAATGTCCCACTGCGCCACAATAGCTTGTAATTTTTTAATTAATCAATTTTATTATTAATATATATTGACTTTTACTATACATTGTATAAATAAGTGTTAACTGTCAATCAATTTGTATACAAGGATAATTATTTAACTCTACGATTTAAATTAAATAGACTAAGTATAGGTATTATTTATAAGGCTTGTACACACTATGAACTAGGCAGAAGCAATTGCTATCTTAAAAGATTAGCTGGCTAGAGGCATAGTGCAGTGGTACAGCGTCTGTAAGTACATATGGTTGTGGGTTCGATCCCCACTCGTGGGAATATTTATATTTAAATTATTGTACTCTGTGTCTACACTGCAATAGGAAGTGTGTGTGTGAAATGACGCTTTTGATATAAACGATAGTTTGTCTTCAGGAAAATATATCTTTCTATATATAATGTTTTTTTATTATTATAGTGTTAGTCTTTGAACGCGGCTTTTGATGGACTTATTGAAAAAAGCTAACGTTATTTTATTTTAATTTTTTTTTTCATCGTTGCAAGAGGGAGTTGACGAACGAAGCGAGCAGTAAACGCGATAATTTGTTGTAATACTGTCTGTTTACCTAAATTAGTGTCCCCGTTGACGCGTTAACAACGCGTTGTCTTTTTATGTCACTTTATATAAACGGATGTCAAACCATGGTAGTGTGTGTAACATTTATTTTATTAATTTAATTTTCGTTTTATGCATTAATTTAAGATATTATCATTCTGCACTCCTTCATTATATAAACTATAAGTGTGCCAAGTTTCATGCTCCTCCGTCCGCGTATTTTTCGTAAAAAGGGATCCAAAGTTTTTCTTCACGTATTTATATATACTAGTGGCCTCGGTGACGCGTTAACAACGCGTTGTCTTTAGCAATATATGTATATGTCACTTTATATAAATCTCAAACCATGATAGTGGGTGTAACATTTATTTTATTAATTTAATATACCTTTTATGCATTATCTTAAAAAAATGTTATCATTCTGCACTCCTTCTCTATATAAACTATAAGTGTGCCAAGTTTCATGCTCCTCCGTCCGCGTATTTTTCGTAAAAAGGGATCCAAAATTTTTCTTCACGTATTTATATATAGATAAATAAAATTACAAGTATATATTTTAGATTTCCTAGTCTGGTAGGAAAATGCGCTATTGACTAAAGCATGCATGTCCTCAATAGAAACATGGTAAAAGATCACTAGATACTCTCAGCGAAAGATGACTAAAAAATAAAAAATGCTTGAGACTTATAACAAACTCTGTTTTTGATATATCATGTGACTAATTGTAAGAACATTTTTTCTTTGAAGGAATAAAACCCTATAAAAGAATTTGTTTTATAATTAAATAATATGGAATCCTAGTTGTAGCCCCCAATTTCATTTAAGTGGCTATGTTGTTCGTCGTCGTTTGCAATGTAAACGCCATTTTCATAAGTGGTGAATATATTATTGTTTATATAGTAAATACTTATTAATGTAAAAATAGTAAAATAGTCCATCTGAGTAAACTTGACAATAGACAGACACTTGGAACATGCATGGAAGACAAACACACGACGCACTTAGACATGTCTGGTTTTCGAATTGCGTTTAATGCAGATAATAGTGATGTGATATCAGAGTAGTTATTTATGCAAATCATAAAGAGACACTGTCATGTTATAGAAAAAATGCATTTAAAACACATAATTTTTCATGAGAAGGGATAAGTTAGCAGGTATGTTTGTGAAGGTATCTACTTAATTAGTAACATTGGTAAGTACCATCTACTCTTTTGGTCCAAGTCAAAACTTCCAGGTGATTATGATTTGATTTTTGTTTGATTAAGTAATGCTCATCAGGTTAAATACTTTTAATTAAAGATGCAAATGTCTCGGTTTTTAGAGTTCCAAAATCAGTTCCAGAATTTTTATTAATATCAAAAACGGACACTATAACTTCGTTTTCTACAAATACAATATATAATGTTTACTTTCTTTATTGGTTCTATTAGATCCTTTTATACAAAGTTTTATAATCACTGTATCTGCACATTGCAGGGTAGGCAGATGGAACCAGAGAACTCCAGTGTTAAGACACTTCTCTAAGATCCGTTTCCACTTTCCGCCGAATTGAGGCAGTGTGTGCTAAGTACTAGATACTATAGCATATTCTGACAAATTACTCAAAATCATTTTGAAAACATAGCCTATATTATTGTGATGTCTACGCTTTATATTACAGTAAAGTTTCATCCAGAACTGCTTAGTAGTTTTTGCGTAAAAGAAAGTAACAAACGTTATTTCTAAAAAAAAATTCTTAGCATTTATATTAGGATATTCAAGCTTTATTTAAGTAGGTAAAGTGTATTTAACCCTTATCACTTAATATCTCACGTTTCGTCAAAACGCGGAAATGAATTTTAAAAGAACAAATCAAAATATCATTTAATAGAATTGTTGTGTTAATTGTGTTTTTTTTTTTGTATAAATCTGATTATTTTTTGCTCTCTTTATAGCTTTTAAATTAGACTTTATACATTGGTTTTTTGTAAAAATTGCTACGTCAGGTTTCAGTTTCGGTTAATAATTGTATACATTTATACTCTGAGTCGCCTTTGGGTACTGGTTCACTTTGTCTATTATACAATAGTTTATGTTAGTTATGTGGGATATAGGACAATTCTAGGTAAAATTATACAATTTAGGTTTCGTCGTTAGAAGCGTTAAAACGCGCCGTCACCGATTTCCATCAACTAATCTATGTTTAGACAAACTTAAATGAAAAAAAAAGAGTCATTTAAAATCTATAATATACCATTTAAATCTATCTATATATATAATATAAAAAATAATTGTTAAAAAAGGTTCAGGTTGAAAAATTATTAAAGAAATCTGGCGTTAATTTTGAATATTTTAGCTTAATTTTTAGTTTATTGCGTAATTTTGAGGGGGACGTGACACCCCCTGTAAGCTAAACAAAATTCTTCTGTTGCTCACAGAATGACTGAAAGGCAATGGACAGACATAACTACTGGGCGTAGAAAGCTGATATTTGGCAATTGAGATATCCTGTAAGGGGACGGGGTGAGAATACAATTCCTCCGCCACTGAGTAGCGTCCCGTAAGAGGTGGTATCCCAGTGGTTTGGTGGTAGGAGGTTCGTCCTCCGTCCATGACCACTATCATGTCAAAGACGAACTGCCAAACATTCATGATGTGTTCAGGTTCTGATGGCATATAAACCAGGCTCTTCCCCTTCACCCATCCTTTCCCAAAAATGTGGTGGTTCCGATAGCGGACTACTACATTGTCCCTCCCTTCCATTTATATCCTCTAGAAGGCAATGTAGCATCTACAACATCTCTGGTGGTGTAGATGTCTATGGGCGAAGGGGTAACCACTCTACCATCAGGTGGTACTCTGCACGTTTGCCATCCGTTATCCATAAAAAAAAAAGAAAAATTGAGTCACTTGGGTAGGGTCAGGAAGAGAGTGGGGTTTTACTGAAATCTCTATCAAAATTGAAAAAATGCATTTAAATTTTATAGTTCATACAAATGGAATTGAAGCCTATAATTCTAAATTTAGTATTATAAATAACTATAATATATTATAGGCGCACGAACGTACACGGATGTTATACGTACATATAAATTAATGTTCATAGAATGAATAATGCGTAAAATATGTATAAGTTAGATAAAAACGGTATTAAGTTCCGTCACCAGCTCGCAATACCAATTGGCGGATAGTGGGGAACGGGAGGTTCAAACAATTAGTTCCCTGCCTACCCCTGTTATATGTGGATACAGCGTGAAGCCATATGTAAGATCCGCAGCCCACCATACCAACCTAAGAAATTAATAGTGGACATTTGAGTATCAAATAGTCCCTAAATCAAGGTGAAATATTATTTTGGCAAAAACTTGGTATCAAATAGGCGGTATTGTTTTTTTTTGACCTTACCTATTGTTTTTGACCAGTGGTGGATTTGGCAGATTTTTGGTGCGGCAAATTTTGACAATCCTTAAAAAGAACAAGGGCGGCGATAACTTAACAGCTTATATCTTGAAATAAATCCAATTTCTGGCTATGACCACTATGTTATTTTATGCAAACTGACACAAAATGAGTCTAAAAGCCTTCTTGGGTAAATGTCCTTAAGTGATACAGGTGACGCTGATAAAAGCATTGTAATAAAGGAATTTAACAATTATTTAAAAAATATAATATATTAAATTAATAAAACTACTGTAAAGGCATAGGCTTCCTCCTCTCTCTCCTCCACCTTCCTGTGTGGATCTGGATTACCACTGAAGGAAAGGTTGAGCCCATTATTTTCATTTCTCGGTCCAACTGTGGTAAGACAAAGAGCGTCGTTAGTGTTCCGCGACACGCAAACTATGCTTAACTAGCACTTTTCAGAGTATGCAGAGCTTTTTTGAATATACACCTAAACAAGTCCCAGGTACTACCCCAAGCTCTTTGCAACGTTATGGATCCGACGTCTACACAGTAAATCTTTTACGTAAAGTAATGTTAAAGGGTTTCCTGTTAAACTGCCCTCGAATGCTCAGGAGTGTCTCCTCAAACTAAATTTATTAAAAACATGATGGTTCCAGGTTCAATTCCCAATCAAAATCTGCATCGACATACAGAAGCATGTAAATAATAACAAAATATGTAAATGGATATGAATTTCTCCTTCTATCAAGTATTTATGTATACTGATAAGGGTACTGAGAAATCGTTATCAATATAGCATAATTAACGCCTGTCGTGGCGCAGAGGCACAAGCGTGCGACTGTAAACGTGACAGGTTGTGGGTTCGATTTCCACTCCAGGAATAGTAAAATTTTAGTATTTCCATTTCTTAGGTTTGGTAAAAAGTCAAAGCGTGGCGTTGAGTTCCGTCACTCAACACGCAATGCCTCAATTCGGTGGAAATAGGGAACGGAATTGTTGAAAGAGAATGGAGTGCCTTAGCACTAGATTCTCTAGTTCCCTCTGCCTACCCTGCTGTATGCGGGATACAGCGAGAAGTTAAAAAAAAATGAAAATTAGAGGCTAACGTGGCGTAGTGGGACAGCGTCTGATTGTAAACGCGATTGGTTGTGGATTTCAACTCGGGTGAATAATCATATAATTTAAATACATTCATTTCTTCGTTCTGGTAAGACAGTGGAGCTTCGAGTTTTATCATCTACATACATACTACACACATAGTTTCACGTTGTATCCCGCATATAGCAGAGAAGCCAGAGGGAACCTAGTGTTAAGGCACTCCGTTCCTCACATCTCATTACTATCTCAAATTCGGGCATAAAGCGAGGAAAGAAGAGTCTTGACAATTTTTCTATATTATTCTATCTCTAGCAAACAAAAGTTGAAAAAAAGACCTAATACTTTCGAAAATAATTAATGTGAAGTGAATATTCGTTAATAAAATAAAAAATAGTATCCTGCTTATACAGAGAAGCCACGAAGCGGCTAAATGCATATAGACACGTGGCAGGTTATGGCATCAGAGCATCAGGCCGTTTACCATGAAGACGCGTCATTAGATGATCACCAAAAAATCTAAATGCATTTCTTACGATTCAAGAAAAAAAAAATAGATTTTTTTCTAAGCTTCACGCTGTATCCCGCATAAAGCAGGGTAGGCAGAGAGCACCTGAGAACCTAGTGTTAAGATACTCCGTTCTCTACCCGTTCCCCACGATTTGAGACGTGGCGTGCTGAGTGGCGAAACTCAACGCCGCGCTTTGCCTTGTTACCAAACCCAGGAAATTAAAATACTTTTTCATTTTCTGGAGTGGGAATCGAACCCACAACCTGTCGCGTTTATAGTCGTATGCTTGTGTCTTTGCGGTAATGTAGAATTCACAATTCTTTTCTTATCAGTTTCACATATTATTATCATATATAAGTCATGTAACAACCAACTGTACTACGTTTCTTTGTAATCTTCGTGACCTTCTTATCAGTTGTAAAATATTATCACTTGAATTAAATACACATTACATTATTGCGACTTTCCTCACTACTATGACAAGGATTTTTGCAGCAAAGGTCTCGGGTTCAAACTAGATATTAAATAACATATCTATAGATAATGATGTTATAATTATTTGTTAGTTCTTAGCCTAGTTAAGTAATAGAAGTAAATAATTGTAACAATATAGTCATTATCGGCGAAAAGTGGGTTGCGGAAATGTTAAAAGAGAATAGATAGTCTTAATACTAGGTTCTCTGCTTCCCTCTGCCTACCCTGCTTTGTGCGGGATACAGCGTGAAGCAAAAAAAAAAATAAAATAAAGTAAAGGGTAATAATTATTTGGGTATGTCAAAACACGAATGATAGAAAGATGAATGCTGTAGGCATGCTGGGTAGATCACATCCGCAACGAAGAGATACACAGAAAGACAGGTATAAGCGAGAATGTTACAGTAAGAATGAAAAAGAACGTGCTCAGGTGGTTTGGGCACGTGGAGAGGACGAGTGTTGAAAGAATGGTGACAAAGATATATGAAGCGAAGGTGAGTGGAAAGAGACGTAGAGGGAGACCTCGGTTGACCTTCGAGAGCACAGTAAAGATAATAATGGTAGAGGGTCGAGTAAAAAGCATGAGGACCCCCCGGAGAGCATTTATAAACAGATTAATAACCGTGGACGAGGCGAAAGAAGTTACTAAGCTAAATTTAAATCCACGTCAGAAGTACTAGCTATCATATTATAGAAATATAAGAAAGAATAATCAAATTAGGTTCATCTAATAAAAATGCCTAACATATATAAAAAATGCCCCAGTTTGGCGGAAAGTGGGAATGTATATATATATAGCTTCACGCTGTATTCCGCATATAGCAGGGTAGGCAGAGAGAGCCTAGTGTTAAGACACTCCGTTCCTCACTTTCCACCGAATTGAGGCGTTGCGTGCTGAGTGGCGGAACTCAACGCCGCAGTGGGAAAATGTCAAAGAGAAAAAATGTCTAACACTAGGTTCTCTGGTTCCCTCTGTCTACCCTGCTATGTGCAGGATACAGCGTCAAGCTACAAAAACAAATATATAAAAAATACAGTCAAGTTAAATACCTCCTCGTTTTTTTTGAAGTCCATTATAAACAAGCTGAAGTTCTAAGTTATGGAGTAATAAAATAAAAAAAGAAATATGTTTTATTCATTTTTTTGTTATAAAATCAAGGTGGAATTATAATTAAATATAACTTATTATGAAACAACAAAAAAAGGAAATGAGTTCGTATAACCAATAATTAAAATTTTACAGGAAAACAAAACCAATTTCAAATAAAATTTACTACAATGAAAATTATTATATTACGAATAACTCCAAAACTACTACTAATAACCTAAGTAATGGGACCACATCAAAAGCACTAGCTATCATATAAAAATGAATGAATGATGAATCTTCTTAGCATTCCTTGAATTCGCCGTGCAAATGACCATCGCACTGCAAGGAGAAGAGTTCGGACATTGCCTGGTTCTTACGACCCAAGTATAGACTTAATGCCCCTTTAATATACATTCAACTGCACTGTCCAAGCTCCTCGCTCTACCTAACTAAATTTGAAAAGATCCTACTAATACCGCCTTACTTGTTGGAAATGAACTGATAGTTCTACACAGACTTCCACAGATGTATTAGTGATTTTACAGATTTCGCTAGTACACCTTTTATAGCTTATACTTGAGAATAACATACAGGCTACAATTTTGTGTAATGTAACGATCACTACCTAATCCCTAACAAAAACACAAATATTTTCATAATTTTTTTTATCTATAGTAACTAAATGAAGTATATAATTTTGGGAACCTGAGAACCTAGTGTTACGACACTCCGTTCGCTTCCAACAAATCCATTCCCCACTTTCCGCCAGATTGAGGCATTGCGTGCTGAGTGGCGGAACTCAACGCCGCGCTCTGCCTTGTTACCAACCCCAGAAAATATATAATTAAATTATATAATTAACTTTAAAAAAAGTAGCTCTCGCAAAGTCAGAGCGAACCTAGCGTCAGGACACTCCATCCACCACTTTCCGTTCAAATTCGACACAATGCATGTTAAAAATAGCGTAACTTAACACCGCGCGTCTTAAAAATATATTAAATACAATGATACACTAAGTTACATACAAATACATACACATAACATATTTTAGTTTATCAAACGCCCTAATTCGTCAGTTCTAACAATGCTGGACTTTGACGAGGTGATTGACTTGGTTATCATACTCGTGATTTATTCTAAAGTATACATATACAATGTTACTGTCATATGACGTTTACGTGACAATCGACTTAATCTTTATCGCAAATATTACTGAACGGATCTAGATGAAATTTTATAGTATTTTTTTATAGCTTCACGCCTTACTTTACTTACCTTGCTATGTGCGGGATATGTGCCGCACATCGCAAGGTAGGCAGAGGTAACTAGTGAACCTAGTGTTAAGACACTCCATTCTCTTTTAACATTGCCGTTCCCCACTTTCCGCCGGATTGACGCATTACGTGTTGAGCTGCGGAGCTCCACGCCGCGCTTCGTCTTGTTGCCAAACCCAGAAAATGAAAATTCTAAACTTTTACATTCCCTGAAGGGTGGATCGAACCCACAAACTGTCGCGTTTGCAGTCGCACGCTTGTGCCTCTGAACCACGACAGGCGTAATTTTTGTTATTTTTATTACGATTTTATATTTTCATAAAACAAATATTGCGATTTCTCAACCACATTGCTCGCATAGCAGGGTAATCAGCGAGAACCTAGTGTGAGGACACTCCATTCTCCACTCTCTGCCCAATTTCGAACTCAACACGCAATGCCTCAATTCGGCAGAAAGTGGGGGAACGGAGTGTCTTAACACTAGGTTCTCAGGTTCCCTCTGCCAACCCTGTTATATGCGCGATACAACGAAAAAATATATATACCCTTTTTCATATATCCTACTACACACATTCAAATTAGTCAGTTAACATAAAAATATCAGTATTTTCATTCATATAGGCGCTTATTTCCAGCTCGGAAAACACTTCTGGTTATAATGTAATTACATTACAGAATTTATAAGTTATGACTTGTCTATGTAAATATTTCACCGTCCTAATTACAATACAGCTTTAGTCTAAATAAAAAACTAGCTAGATCGTAACTAAAATTAAATTTAATAATTAATACATCAGCCGAAGCACTATCTATCATATAAAAAAAGACTCCCCAAAATTGGTTCATCCAGTAAAAAGTTATGCGATAACACACATGAAAAAATACAGTCGAATTAATAATCCCCTTTTATGAATTCGGCTAACAACTACTTAATATCTCTGTTAAAATATGTATGAAACATTTGTAGTGCAAATGACCAAAGCAACATTTGTAATATAGTCGCCCTAGTTCTGCATATCTAAAGTATGACGTTGATCCTCTCTACCTGCCTTACAAAATATAAAAGTAATATAAAATAAAAGAATTTATTATGATAAAATTAGGTATTACCTAGAAAAGGAACTTAGCATTCCATGGATTCACCGTGTGGGTGTCCATGACGATGCAAGGGGAGGGGTTTGAGGCAGCGACTGGGACTTGCGACACAAGATTAGGCTCCTCTGTCCAAGCTCCTCTTTCTACCTACCATTTTTTTTTAACTTCACGCTGTATCCCGCATATAGCAGTGTAGGCAGAGGGAACCTGAGAACCTAGTGTTAAGACACTCCGTTCTCTTTCAACAAATCCGTTTCCCACTTTCTACCAGATTGAGGCATTGCGTGTTGAGCGGCGGAACTCAACGCCGCGCTTTGCCTTGTTACCAAACCCAGAAAATAAAAATATTTCATTTTCTGAAGTGGGAATCGAACCCACAACCTGTCGCTTTACTGTCGCATACCTCTGCGCCACGACAGGCATTCTACCTAACTAAATTTACTAATATGAGTATTGTAAGTGTGAAAATTTATGATGGATGAATGGTCCTATAACGCGTCTCTTTCTCGTAAAACTACTGAACGGATGTAGATATAGTTTGACAGTAATATAATTTTTCTGATATAAAAACAAAACATAGGCTACATTTTATAAAAAATTGTGTAATTTGGTCACAATACATCGATATGTATCTAGTATTATAATATATATAATTTAGTTATTACCAAAACAAACGTTCTTTAATAAAATGCAGTAAAAAATGAACATATGATAACTCCAAAACTACCAAATGTCATCAGAATTGGTTAACCCAATAAAAAATTATACAGTGATACACATAGAAAAATACAGCGGAATTGAGAACCTCTTTATCGTTCTGAAGTCGATTAAAAACCGTACCGTTACTGAAAGACAAACAACGAACATAATAAATGGCAGACAAAACGCAGAACGTTCTAAGTATCGTCTTTTTTTTTATGGATAACGGATGGCAAACGAACAGAAGTACCATCTGATGGTAAGTGGTTACCTTCACCTATGCCACATCTACACCACCAGAGATGGTGTAGATGCGTTGCCAACCTAGAGGATACAGATGGAAGGTGAGGGTAATGTAGTAGTCCGCTATCGGAACCACCACATTTTGGGGAAAGGATGGGTAGGAAAGGGGAAAAGTCTTTAACTGTTTTCTATACTCCCTTTAGGGAGTTTCACGGCCGATTTCACGATAATCCTACTAAAATGGTATATGTATTATTTTTTATACATGCTTATATATAGAGATACGTATGATATTATTCTCTTATCAATCTCATATAGTTACTTAGAGCTAAAATAATATAAAATAACTATAGTACAATGACATTGTAATGAAGGTACTGGGTTCTATTTCCGCGTCAATACTTTAGTGATCTCTTCGTCTCTCGTCTCTAACCGTTTTACACTCCCCTTAAGGACTTTCACAGCCGATTTCGCGAAACATTAATACATAGCTTCACGCTGTATCCTGCATATAGCAGGATAGGCAGAGGGAACCTTGTGTTAAGACACCCCGTTCCCCACTTTCCGCCGAATTGATTTCGCGAAAGTCCTACTAAAATGGTATATAATTTTTTTTAGTCAACGAAAATGCCCTTATCAAATTAGAAACAACAATATCTATCTTATAAAAGATTTTAAAAACACACACGAACCAAATGTTTTAAATTATCACCATTACGTCATTCCTTTATATTATGTTGAACTCAAGTTCACTTTGGAAAAATATTATTCACTACAATAATCGTGTTGAAACATGATATTTATATGGCATAATGCATATATGATAAGGCCAGAAAATATTTAAAAAAAAAACTTCTTTTCCCTTATAGCAGGGTATTCAAAGAGAACCTAGTGCTAAGACATTCCGTCCTCCACTTTACGTCCTAATTGCAAATTACGTGACCCTCAAAAGTATAAAGGTTCGTAACTACGTAAAGGGAGGATATCAACGCCGCACTTTATCTCAATAGAAGAGAGAAAAGAAAATAGCTTCACGCTTCACGCTGTATCCCGCATATACTCGTAGCACGGTAGACAGAGGGAACTTAGCACCTAGTGTTAAGACACTCCGTTCCCCACTTTCCGCCGAATTGAAGCATTGCGTGCTGAGTGGCGGAACTCAACGTCGCGCTATGCGTTGTTACCAAGCTCAGGAAATGAAAATACTAAGCTTATACGTTGCCTGGAGTAGGAATCGAACCCACAACCTGTCGAGTTTACAGTCACACGCTTCTGCCTCTGCGCCACGAGAATAAATAAATAATATTTATTATTTATATATTATTATTGGAAAATAGGAACAGACATTGGTAAATACCTAGAACGCCCCCAACGAATTGTTTATATATGATTACGTATGACATTATTCTCTTATCTGTCTCATATACTTACTTAGAGCAAAAATAATATAAAATAAATATAGTAGAGTGACATTGTAATGAAGGTACTGGGTTCTATTTCCGCGTCAATATTTTAGTGGCTAGTGACTCTCCGTTCTTTAGTGCCTGCCCAATTTGAGACTCAGCCTGTACTTAGTTACTTACAGCCAGAACTTACTTACTTATATACTTTTTTTTTAGCGTCACGCTGTATCCCGCATACAGCAGGTAGTTCTCAGGTTCCCTCGGGAACCTAAGAACTTAGTGTTCTCATTTCTTCACTTTCTACTCGACCTCGATACATTGCGTGTTGAGTGGCTGAACTTAACGCCGTGCGTCTTACCAGAGTACGGAAATATAAATAATTTAAATTAAAAAGCAGAGGCTCAAGGGTGCGACTGTAAACGTGACAGGTTGTGGCTTCGATTCCCACTTTAGGAAATGTAAAAGTTTAGTATTTTCATTTCCTAGGTTTGGTAACAAGGCAAAAGCGCGGTGTTGAGTTCGGCCACTCAGCACGCAATGCCACAATTTGGAAAGTGGGGAACGGAGTGTCTTAACATTAGGTTCTCAGGTTCCCTCTGCCTGCCCTGCTGTATGTGGGAAACAGCGTGAAGCTATAAAAAAAAATTAAATTATTACCTCAAATAGAAATTGAACCTATAACTACTCGAGTTTACAGTTAGATGCTGTCCCACATGTGTCACGATGTTCTCTATTTTAAATAATAATTAATGAATGGAAACAATGCATACATATGCAAATAGAAACTCCTTATCAATAATTGGTGACACACATTGGGATTTACGCGTCGTAAGGAAAATAACATTTAAAAAACAGAATGTCAATATTTTTCGAATTTTATGTGTAAGTTATACCGTGTGCTTATTTCGTAATATAGTAATAAGATTTTGATCATATCGTTGAAAAATATTTGACTGTTATGGGTAATCATGATTCGATTTCTACTTTAACGCCTGTCGTGGCGCAGAGGCACAAGCGTGCGACTGTAAACGCGACAGGTTGTGGGTTCAATTCCCACTCCAGGAAATGTAAAATTTAGTATTTTCATTTCTTGGGTTTGGTAACAAGGCAAAGCGCGGCGTTGAGTTCCGCCACTCAACACGTAATGCCTCAATTCGGCGGAAAGTGGGGAACGGAATATTGTTGAAAGAGAATGGAGTGTTTAACACTAGGATCTCTGGTTCCCTCTGCCAACCCTGCTACATGCGGGATACAGCGTGAAGTTAAAAAAAAAAAAAGTAAAATAAAAGGTCGCCAGGAAAATATTGGGTATAAAATTACAAAAAAAAAGCAAAAAAAAGGTCATGACAAAAATTCCATAGTGAAACGATGAATTTTTAAGGGTAAAAAAATACTTGTCTATGAAATTAGTTTAGCCGCTTTAACTAATTTGTATGTATGCCGCCGCTTCAAAATTTCCATACGGTAGTAAAAATTTTGATTAGCACATTTATAGGAAAATTTTTATACATCATCACTGCCCATGCCCAATGATGATTTCAATACACTGCTTGCTTTTTTGTATAGGATAAGTAGAGAGAGAGAGTGTCAAAACACTCCGTTTTCATACATGTCTAGCCTTATATTACCCATTTTTTTTAACTTCACGCTGTATCCTGCATACATCAGGGTAGGCAGAGGGAACCGGAGAACCTAGTTATAAGACACTCCGTTTCCCACTTTCCGCCGAATTGAGGCATTGCGTGCTGAGTGGCGGAACTCAACGCCGCGCTTTGTTTTGTTCCCATATGGTTGTTGAAATTTAAATGTTCGCACACTGACAGGACATTTTTGTATAGCTTCACTACACGTTGATTATTTTTTCAGATGTCATCTTGGCACAGTCATTGTATTTGACTGTTGTAGTAGGTACGTTGGTTTGGTAGTAGATTCAAGGTTGTGGGTTCGATTCCCACTTCGCGTACGGAGTGCCACTGGATTCTCGCTGACCTCTGACTGACTGACTCTGACTCTACCCTGTGAAGCAGGATAAAGAGTGAAGCTACAAAAAAATATCTATATTAAAATTGTATGCAGGTTGATACCGTATTTCGCATGTTAATTGAGAACAAGAACCTAGTGCCAAGATACTCCGTTGCGACTTTCCGCCCGAAGTCGAATAGCGTGTTGTATAATGAAACTTGACGCCTGTCGTGGCGCAGAGGCACAAACGTGCGACTGCAAGGCGGGTTGTGGGATCGATTCCCACACCAGGAAATGTGAAAGTTTAGTATTTTCATTTCTTGGGCAAACCCATCGCTTTCTTCATTTCTTAGGCAAACGCCGAGCTTTGTCTTGTTACCAAAGTAACAAGGTGAGTTCCACCACTCAGCACGCAATGCCCTAATTCGGCGTAAAGTGGGGAACAGAGTATCTTAACACTAGGTTCTCAGAACCCCTCTGCCACAGCGTGAAGCTAAAAAAAAAACAAATATGAAACTTAATACCCAGTTGTCTTGTTAGAGTATATGAGAGTCGAACCCACAACCACTCGTGCTACGAAAATACTAAATATCATTTAATATTTTCATTTCCTGAATTGGGAATGGAACCCATAACCTCTCGCGTTTTCAGTCGCACACTTGCACCTTTTGGGGAACGGAGTGTCTTAACACTAGGTTATCTGTGCCTACCTTGCTATGTATGGGATACTGCGTGAAGTTTCTTCATCTAAAGCCAAATAAAGCATTCTACTATACATATTTACTTTGGCGGAACCTATTTTATTATAAAAACAAAACGTTAACAACAGTTAATAAACTCAATTAGTGTTATCTTTATTTGTTCTTTCCTTCTATTTATAACACTTAACTCTAATATAATATTTAATTACTAGCATCTAGGTAAAAGAAAATAATGTATTTGTAAAGGCCATCGTGGCGCAGTGGGACAGCGTTTGTCTGACGTGATTGGTTCTGGGTTCCTTTCTCAATGTCAGGTAAGGCCTGTCGTAGTGTAGAGGCACAAGCGTGTGTCTGTAGGCGCCACAAATTTTGGGTTTGATTCCTACTTCAGGAAATGTGAAAAAATAGTGTTTTCATTTCCTGGGTTTGGTAATAAGGCAAAGCGTGGCGTTGAGTTCCGCCACTCAGCACGCAATGCCTCAATTCGGCGGAAAATGCGGAACGGAGTGTCTTAAGACTAGTTTCTCAGGTTCCCTCTGCTCCTACCCTGCTATATGCGGGATACAGCGTGAAGGTAAAATAAAGGTAAGGAATTCTTTCCTTTTCCGCGGCGTTGAGTACCGCCACTCAAACGAAATAGCATGAATTCGGACGCAATGAGGAGAACGGAGAGTCTTGATACTACGTTTTTGCGGTCTAAAGTGTGTCCCTGTGGATAAATTATGAAGCAGATTAAAAAGCAAAAAGAAACATATACTATTATAGTATTTAATACAAGTAAAAACTTCTGAACTGATGATGAGACTTTTAAGTCCCTGACTGAAGCTTTCCATGGATTCACCGTTCGAGTAACCATCGCGGTGTAGAGAAAGGAACTCGGAGGAGTGCCTAGGACTTGCGACATAAGTGTAGTTTTGAGGGGGCCCCTAAATATACACATTACCGCCCGCTTCCTCAATCCGAGCTTTTTACTCTATCTAAACAAATTTGAAAATATTAAAAAAAAAAATGTTGTAAATGTTATATAAATAATTATATATAAATAATCGAATTCATATAAAAAATCTTATCCTCAAAAATTTCAAAACCTGCAAATCGACGTAATTCTCATTTTAACCAATAAGTTTTTAAGTAATATATCTAATAAGTAAAATTATATAAATTGATACAAAAATATAACTGTATTAAATTTACACAATTAAATATGACAAACAGTTGTGTCGCCCGTATCAAATCGTGGGGGTACATCAGGTGGAATGTGGGAGTGTCAAAAAAAAAAACAAATTTGAAAGAAAAAATACTGAAGCTGCCTTCAATATACGAATTCTTTTCTTCTTTTCTTCTCGCGTAGTAGATTGAACCTAGTATTAAGGTCCTAAGTCCTACATTTTTTGCCTCAAATGAATATATTGAGAGTTAAGTTGCGGAACTCAACGCCGCATTTTGTTTCACCTCATGACGGAAATGATAACATTAACGCAATCAAATATTCGAGGAACAAACTATTTTAGATTATTTAATTTGCAAATGGCCTGTAACGATGACTGAAACTATTTAACAGATGTTGTGTTAAGACAATTATAGTGAAGTTGATTAACTTCAGGGGAAATACGTTGACGAAGCAACTGAATTGAATAACATAATAATAAGCGTTTTAACCGGCTTCAAGAAAAAGAGGTTCTCAATTCTATTGTTTTTTATGTATGTTACTGTATGATTTTTTACTGGATGGACTAATTTTGCCTAACGCAAAGTGTGACTCCAAGTGTGAAACGCGTCAGGTTGTGGGTTCGATCCCCACTCCAGGAAATGTAAAATTTAGTATTTTCATTTCTTGGGTTTGGTAACAAGGCAAAGCGCGGCGTTGAGTTCCGCCACTCAACACGCAATGTCTCAATTTGGCGGAAAGTGGGGAACGGAAATGTTGAAAGAGAATGGAGTGTCTTAACACTAGGTTCTCTGGTTCCCTCTGCCTACCCCGCTATATGCAAGATACAGCGTGAAGTTAAAAAAAAAAGAAAAAACTAATTTTGATGACTCTTTTTTATATGATAGCTAGTGCTTTTGATGGGAAATGGGAGCACTATTTAAATTTAGAATAAGATTGACGTGTAGTTTTTGAGTTATGCGTAATAGTTTTACTTTGAAATGCACTAGTATTTTGTTTGAAGTTGGTTTCCTTTTTTGTTAAAATCATAATTATTATTACTAATTAACCAGTAACGAGTTTTATCATGAGTTTTATATTAACATTCGTTTTGCTTGAACACTTATGTTTTTCAGCTACATGCTTTATCCTACAGAGGTAGATACAGATAAAAAAATCTGTCATGTCTATCTGTCTATGTGTCATTTTTAAGATAAAAAAGTATTTAAAGAAAACGTTTAAAACTTTTTACGTATCGATTTGAACCTAGGAAATCGTCCAAGGGCCTTGACTACTAAGCCATACGAAATTCTTATATGCCAGTTACAACCTAGTTTTGTCGTTACCATCTCTGTAGAGACGCAACTTTACGCTATCCAATGATTATTTTTAAGAACAACGGACCATCGTAGCGCAGTAGAGACAGTATCTGTCTATAAATGCGATTAGTTGTGGGTTCGAATCTCAATTTACCTGCATAATTATATTTTAGCCACTTAGTACGCAATGCCTCGATTCGGCGAAAAGTGGGGAACGGAAATGATAAAGGAGAACGAAGTGTCTTAACACTAGGTTCTCTGGTCTGCCTACCCTGTAATGTGCGGGATACAGCGTGAAGCTAAAATAAAACAAATAAAAATATATATTTAAATTACAATTTCTTCGCTATGGGAGGTCAAAGCACGACGTTGAGTTCCGTCACTCAATATATAACTCAATATATATATAAAATATCTCAAATTCGAGTGGAAAAAGGAGTGTCATGACACTAAGATCTGTCTGATTACGTTACTATGAGAGAAAAGGTTGTGAAGCTGGTAAATCTATATATTAATACGTGAAACAGAACTTTGTACCCCTTTTTTCGAAAATACGCGAACGGAGGAACATGAAACTTGGCATACTTATAGTTAATATAGCGAAAGAGTGTCGAATGCTAATATATTTTTAAAATTATGCATTAATATATAATAAATTAATGAAATAAATATTATACACACTAACATGGTTTGACATCAATGTTTATATAAAGAGACATATACATTGGTAGGCAACGCGTTGGTAACGCGTCCACTGGGACAGTAGTCATATTTCTTATACAAAAAGGTTATCAATAAATTTGTTAATCGCTAATATTTAGGTCGCCATACATGCGCGGCGCGTGTCGTGTGACGTGACGTACTGTCATGTAATTAGAGGTCAGGGGAAGGCAAAATCGGATGACGATATGACGTGTAGGTGCGAACGTCACTAGTCGATAGTATCGATGAATATATTTATTATTTTTAGTATGTGAATAATAATTATTATGACATAAAAAAATATAATTTCAATTACTTTTTTTAATGGTGGGTACTAGATATATATATACTTTTTTTTTAAATATTTTAAGCTCAATTCAGCGGAAAGTGGGGAAAGGACATCCTAATTTAACTTCATAGAACGGAGAGTCTTAACACTAGGTTCTCAGGTTCGTTGCGTGCAGGATACAGTGTAAAGCTAAATAAATAAATAATAATTAATACTTATTTGTTATATTATGACCAAATAACACTAAATCTTTATGAATTGTATATTTTTTGTAAAGGGTGTCCCAAAATTAACGCAAGATTTGACTTTGCCGCGATTTGCTATTATATTCATTATTCATTCGCTATTAAAAGACTGAAATGGCATTTTCTATTTAATTCAAATCTTGCGTTAATTTTGGGACACCCTATATATACTATTAATATTATAATTGTTAAAGTTTGTGAGGAGGGATGGATGTTTGTTACTCTTTCACACAAAAACTACTGAACAGATCTAGATGAAATTTAATTATTGTAAAATAATATAGCTTACATATCAAAATAACACATATATATTTTTTTTTTTTTTTTATTGATAACGGACGGCAAACGAGCAGAAGGACCACCTGATGGTAAGTGGTTACCTTCGCCCATAGACATCTACAACACCAGAGATGTTGTAGATGCGTTGCCAACCTAGAGGATACTGATGGAAGGGGGGACAATGTAGTAGTCCACTATCAGAACCACCACATTTTGGGGAAAGGATGGGTGGGAAAGGGGAAAATCTGGCTTACATGCCATCGAACCGGAACACATCATTAGATATTTGGCGGTTCGTCTTTGACATGATAGTGGTCGCGAGCCAGTCGGAGGACGAACCTCCTACCACCTAACATATACAACGATTTCTTGTAATTTGGCCATAATATAAAAATAATTTCAATTTCAATCCCAAAATAAACTAGCTTACATTATCAAATGTTACAGTCGTCAAAAAATGCTGTGTAATTTTATACCTCTATATACTAACTGTATCCTACGACTTCGTTTTCGTGGACTATATAACCTAAAACCCTGTTTTTTCCCGTTTTCGTGACAATTTCGAGAAATCTTCTCTTAGTGGTGCCTTACACTCTCGAAGGTGCCTACTTGCTAAGCTTCAGCTTTCTACGTCCAGTAGTTTCGCCTATACGTTTTCTGACAGTCACTAAGTAACGCAAGCGTTTTATATAAATATACGTACCTTGATAAGAATGATGAAATGTACTTGAAATTTTAATTGCAATCAAAATGCAAATAAAGAAGTCGACAATACGTAATTACGCATGTAGATACAATAAATATCGCAAACTGTTTAAGCTACTTAGGCTTAGTGGTGACAAGGAAGTTATAGGTTACAATTTTATTATAAATTTTGATGTTAGAAGCCGTCGTATCGCAATGGCTCGCGTCTCACTGTTAACGCGGGTTGTGGGTTCGATACTACGAGGATTTTTTTTAGCTTCACGCTGTATTCCGCATATAGCAGAGTAGGCAGAGGGAATCTGAGAACCTAGTGTTAAGACAATCCCTTTCCCATGTTCCGCCGAGTGAGCTGAGTGGCGGAACTCAACGCCGCGCTTTGCCTTGTTGCCAAACCTAGGAAATGAAAAATCCCATTTCCTGGAGTGGGAATCGAACCCATAACCTTTCGCGTTTACAGTCGCACGCTTGTGTCTCTGCGCCACGACAGGCGTTTAAATTATTAAATTAATAAAATAAATGTTACACACACTACCATGGTTTGACATCCATGTTGATTTAAAGTGACATATACATAGCTAAAGACAACGCGTTGTTAACACGTCAATGTCCCCGACACTAGTAATAATGAAAAAGTGTGGGAAGCTACGACCAATCGCTTTTACAGTCAAACACTGTCCTACTGCACCATAATGGCCTCTATTGTATTTTAACATCAAATAAAAAAGTAAACACATTTAAATAAATTAAATAAGATAATTAATTCAGTGATAAAGCAAAAGTACAGACAGGTAACGTAACGACATGTAATGGAATCCAATTTTAAGTAGTAATTGTTTCAAAAATTATAAAATTTAAGCATGCCTGTCACAAACGTGCGACTGTAAATGCGGCAGGTTATGGGTTCGATTCCCAGGAAATGGATTTTTTCATTTCCTGGGTTTGGTAGCAAGGTAAAGCGCAGCGTTGAGTTCCGCCACTCAGCACGCAATGTCTTAATTCGGCAGAAAGTGGGTAACGGAGTGTCTTAACACTAGGTTCCCTCTGCCTACCCTGCTATATAAGGGATACAGCGTGAAGCTATGCATATATGTATGTTAAGCATTTTTTAAAGTAATTATATTGCAAACAGGTTTTAAGTTAGTTATATATGGAATAGTTCTGATGGATTTTTTAAATTCAGTCGAGGCACAGGGTATAAGCGTGTGACTGTAAACGCGACAGGTTGTGGGTTCGATTACCCCTCCAATAAAAAAAAACATTTATAATAATTAATACATACATACATAGCTACATGCTGTATCCCGCATATGGCAGAGAGAACCTAGTGTTAAGACACACCGTTCACCACTTTCCGCCGAATTGAGGCATTACGTGCTGAGTAGTGGAACTCAACGCCGCGCTTTGCCTTGTTGCCAAACCCAGGAAATGAGAAATTCTAATTCCTGGAGTGGAAATCGAATCCACAACCTGTCGCGTTGACATTCACACGCTTGTCCCTCCGCGCCACGACGGGCGTTAAAAAATAGATATACATTATATATTTAACAGAAATAACAGAAAGATAGTACATATTTAACAAACCTCCACATTGTTGTTTTTTCTACCTTAGTTTTCACCAATTTAATCATTTATGTGTTTGTCTCTTTATCGTGACGCAATTTCGTTACATAAGTCCCAAACAACGATTATAAAGTAATCACTTCAAAAAGTACAATAAACATGTTTTTAGGTCTTTAATTAAAAAGTACCTAACTCATACAGTGCATTAAAAATTTATAACTAACAAATCTACTTGTTTTAAAAGGTTATTTCTAGCATCAGTTAAAGTTACCCGAGCGTTCACCTTCCAACAAAAAGTGGTAAGACTCGTCTAATAGGTTATAGAGAGAAGCTGTCGCTTCTGTGTATTGAACACGGATTTGCACCCGCCATGCTCTTTTTGTTCAAATGACATAGAAATTTCTTCTTAAGAAACACTTGTAGCATCAATTTTATTGTATTATAAAATAGAATTTCAATTTTATAACCTATCTATCTATATATATTGACGAAAGTCGTGGCGCAGAGGCACAAGCGTGAGACTGTAAGCGCGACAGGTTGTGGGTTCGATTCCCACTCCAGGAAATATTAGTCTTTTTATTTCCTGGGCTTGGTAACAAGGCAAAGTGCGGCGTTGAGTTCCGCCACTCAACACGCAATGTCTCAATTCGGTAGAAAGTAGGGAACAGAATTGTTGTAAGAGAACGGAGTGTCTTAACACTAGGTTCTCGGGACAGCGTGAAGTTAAAAAAAAATAGTAAAAAAATGGATTTTAGATTTTGTACTCCACATAAACGTAGTCACGGGATACTATTAGTATGTATATATATTGTGCAACATCGTTAGTATAAGATGATTCATTTTTACGCCTTTTTTCGTAGTGTTCTTGTTATTCAAGTGATATTTCATTATGCTAGAAACATTTTGTACAGAATACAGATATAGAATAGTACTGTATTCTGTGACTATTCAACTACATACATACATACATAGCTTGACGCTGTATCCCGCAAGGTAGGCAGAGGGAACCTAGTGTTAAGACACTCCGTTCCCCACTTTCCGCCGAATTGAGGCATAATATTCAACTACTTGCTTGCAAAATACAAACTAAAACGTTAGAACCATATATATTTTATTTTCTAATATAAAAAATACAGAAGAAACTCTTTAGCAATATATAGATTCACCCTGAAGGAACATGGTTCATAGCATATTAAAATAAAATACAAAAAATATTTTTCAATATATTTAAGAAACAAAAAATATTTGTAAAAAAATTAAACAAAGCAGAAAGTAATTATAAATATACATATATTATACTCAAATATAATAAAACAATATCTTGATACATTCTAACCTAAGTGTCATTTTTTTTTCTTTACCTTCACTCTGTATCCCGCATATAGCAGGGTAGGCAGAGGGAACCTGAGAACCTAGTGTTAAGACACTCCGTTCTCTTTCAACATTTCTGTTCCCCATTTTCAGCCGGATTGTATTTTAATGTAAAAGCTATATTTCTGAAGTTTCAATCCTTTGTTTTTTTAATCTACGAGTATACACATTTTTAGATTTCAATTAGAACAATACCCAGTGTTATGTTACTTATTGCGTGCTGTTATGCGTAATTCAACGCCGCAATATATCTGACTAAACCGTACCTAAACGCCACAAATGCGCCAACATGATGCAGAGTTTTTCCACGTGATTTATATAAATACAGATAATATTCCACGTTTACTTGATAATATATTTGCATTTAAATTATCTTCAAAAAATTAATTATCTCAAAGAAAAATATATAAAAACTTCGTATATCTAGAAAAGACACAAACATTGAGTCATAAATAACATTAGGATGTAAGCATTGTCTCACTTCGGTGTATTTTTATGTGTTACCGCATAACTTTTTACTGGGTGAACCAATTTTGATGGATCTTTTTTCATATGATAGCTAGTACTTCTGATGTGGTCCCATTCAAATTTAGTTATGATCTGACGGATAGTTTTTGAGTTATTCGTAATAACCTTGTAGTGTATTTTCTTTGAAGTCGGTGTTCTTTTCTTTTTAATTAAAATCTGTCAGCATTGTCCGGCTGTAAGCGCATATGGTTGTGGATTCGATTCCCACTCGTGGAATGATCATATTTATGTACATTGTCTGTGCTTTGGTAATAAAAAGCGCGGTGTAGAGTCCTGCCAACACGTAATATGTCGAATTTGGGAAACGGAAATCGGAGTGTCTAGGCACTAATCTCTATCTAAATACGCTGCTATACTGGATACGTATATTACTGTATGTATGTATACTGTATCTATGTGTATGGAGATGTACTCGTATATTACTGTATACATCTAAATATACCTTTATTTATACCAAAGTATGGATCATTAAAAGCACAATAAAGTTAAAAAATATACTTTTTTGATATCTTCTTAATGTTTTAATGTCACGTGTAGTCCACGTGTTTGGTGAATCATTTTCACAGTCACTGCACAAAGTAAATTATTCAGCTTCATGCTTTTCCTCACATAGCAGGGTAGTTTCAGTTCGTTCAGGGTAGAGAGAACTTTTTTAAACGTGTGGAAATCAGTAACGGATTGGTAACTCGGTTGAGTTATATCGTACCAGTAACTACGGATGTAAACCATACTTATATCCACCTAAACCGGAGGGTACTCCTCGACTGACACTAAGCCAGGCCACAGAACACCCCATCTTTTGTGCACCCAACGGTGGAAGAGTTAGAACTTAGAGTGAAGTCATTCCTTTCGCGACTGTCCGTGTGAATTCGAGACATTTCTTGTTAAGCGGTAGAATTCAACACTGGATATGGATATTCATATGGATATTAAGAATGCCTCAATCTGGCTTAGTTGAAAGAGAACGGAGTGTCTTAACACTAGGTTCTCAGATTCCCTCTGCGTACCCTGCTATATGCGTGAAGTTAAAAAAAAAGAAAAAAATATATAAGTATAACCACTCCAGACTGGGAATCGAACCCACAGCCAATCGCGTTTACATTTAAACGCTGTGCCACTGTGTTATAATTCTAAAAAAGTTTAAAAATAATTAAAATTTTATCAATTTTTTGAGGTTTTCTTAATGAAAATCACGTGTAGTCCACGTGCTTGTTTGCTGCATCATTTTCACGGTCGCTTCACAAAGTAAATATCAACGCTATTTAAAATAAAATAATAAAAACAATTACATTATTGTTTAAATACAAGAGAGGTAGGGGAAACCTTTGCCAGGTTTCATGGAAGATGGAAGAACAACTACTACCCATGTTCTCGTTTAGTAGCGGATGGAGCACCGTGAGGTTAAGTTAGGCAGGTTATTGGGTATTTGGACGACCTATATCTGCCGGTTTGAGAGCCCTACATAATTTGTCCATGTTCCTATTTGAAATTCCCGTTAATTCCTTGCGTAAAGAAAATATGGAAACACCTCCTTTAACCTTCTTTCTTTTTTTTTTTTTTAACTTTACTAGGGTAGGCAGAGGGAACCAGATAATCTAGTGTTAAGACACTCCATTCTCTTTCAATATTTCCGGTCCCCACTTTCCGCCAAATTGAGGTATTGCGTGTTGAGTGGCGGAACTCACCGCCGCGCTATGCCTTGTTACCAAACCCAAATGAAAATACTAAATTTACATTTCCTGGAGTGGAAATCGAACACACAACCTGTCGCGTTTTCAGTCGCACGCTTTTGCCTCTGCGCCACGACAGACACCTTCGAGAACACAATATTAAAGTTACTGGAGGAAGGTCACGTAAAATGCATGTGGACCGCCCGAGGTGAAAAAATGCAGGACCAGAACAGGACAGGACAGAAAATATATATGAATAAATAGCGTTTAGTGCTCTATTCTCTCTGATAACCCCGCTAGAGATGAAGGATGGAGCTAAAAAATAGAGCATTTTCAATATAGCTCAAGATATTTTCTGTGTTATAAAAAAATGGAATAAGTCCTCCAATCTTCTCAAGTTAGAGCGGAACGTGGAGAAAGGAGAGTATTGTTTACTTAAACATTTTTTTAAGAATAAAAAACGTATTAAGTCAAACTAATTTTAGACAACATATGAATCCCAAACTCATAAGTTAAATTCATTTACCATTACGCTGTAAATACTATTTTCCCATACAAATATTTACTTCAAAAATATTTATTAGCAAATAATAAATAAAACAGACATATTAAAGCTCATAACAAACAAATCCTTGGTTATGATAAACGACTATATGGGCAAAGATTAAAAATCGATACATATAAATATCGATATCGGCACTTCACTAGCGCTAGTGTTGCGTGTTGCGACGAACACGCATATCAGTTAACTACTTGTCGTCGAACTGCGCGTACGCATACGTTAGAACGAAATTGCTGTGTTTGTTTTGATTGTGTTTTTAAATTTTGAAAAAGGTATTATATATTTTTTTTGAATTAATTGTTGGGATTTTTTGTATATATTTTTTTCAGTGTTTTGTGTTAAATTGAGGTAATACAGTAAGTGAATTTTAACAAATTTGTATGAATGTACGATATAGTACATTTATTTGACCTAGTTTTGAAAAATGCATCGTTAAATGAGTTTTGATGAATTTAAATAATAATGTCAATTAAATTAAATTCTAATTAACTATTTAATGCTAATTGTGTGAATGGTGAATATGAAGAATTTCATTAATCAATGGAGAATATTATTTTTAATATTAACGTGGTTATTTTTATAAATTAAAGCTTGTTGTGGCGCAGAGGCACAAGCGTGCAACTGTAAACGCGACAGGTTGTGGGTTCGATTCCCACTCCAGGAAATGGTTTTTTTCATTTCCTGAGTTTGGTAACAAAGCAAAGCGCGGCGTTGAGTTCCGTCACTCAGCACACAATGCCTCAATTCGGCGGAAAGTGGGGAACGGAGTGTCTTAACACTAGGTTCCCTTTACCTACCCTGCTATATGCGGGATACAGCGTGAAGCTATGTATGTTATTATTAGGACTAATGTGTCATAAACTTAACAATGAGTACTGGAGCTTTCCAGAATGCAGTATTTAGATAGATTGAAGCGAATTTAGTTCGCAGCATATTTAATACTTTGAGAATCTGATATTATTTTTAACCGATTTAAAAAAGAGAAGGTTCCCAATCCTACTGTATAGCGTAGTTTTTTATTGAATTAACCAATTTTGATGATTATTTTTTTATTTGATAGCGAGTAGTTCTGATGTGGTCCTATTTAAATTTAAATTTATATGTATATGACTAGTTGTTTTTGAGTTATTCGTAATAATGTTCCATTTAGTGCACTTTATTTGAAATGGCTTTTTGTTTTTTATTAAAATCTTGATTATTTATTATAAATTCTTAATAATTGTATACTTTATAATTGATAATCTCATATTTATAACTATACATATATTGTACATTTTTTAAATATTTTCTATACTTCATTAAATAATTTATAGTATGGAAAACTAAGAATCTTTGATCTTTCTTTGTCTAAAATTAAATCAAATAAATATTATAAATCCAAATAGGCTATTACAAGCGCTTTCAAATCGTCGATTAAAATAAAAACGTCAATGTCAGTATTGTCAGTAATTGCATACTAGGCGTGAATAACTTTATAAGTCGAAAATGCATTCTGTTTTATATATTATTTAAATACTTTTTTACTTAAAAGTGTTTGATTTGCTTGGATTATATTGATTTGGTCATGTTTTTAGCGTCATTCTATATACCGCATATAGAAGCAGAAGGAACCTGAGAACCTAGTGTTAAGACACTCCGTTCTCTTTCAACATTTCCGTTCCCCACTTTCCGAATCGGTGATTTATTCACACAATAAAAAAAACTGTTATTATTAATCTTTCAAAAATATTAATGTATGTCAAGTTAGCAAGTTATTCACGCTAGGTATGAAATTATTATAAACTTATTATTATAATATAACGTACTAGTTGTATCACACGACTTCAATACCGTTTTCGTGGAAATTTTGAGACATCCTCTCTTAGTGCTTCCCTACACTTCCCAAGGTGTCTACATGCCAAATTTCACCTTTCTAAGTCCAGTAGTTTCGCTTAAGCTTTTTATATATAAGTATATAGTAAGATATGAACCTGTACCTATCGCCTTCCAGCACGTTTAAGATATTGCCAACTGCGCCACGATGGCAAGTAATCGTATTTATAATGACTAATATAATTTAAAACAGTGTTTTTAGGTAATTATAGTTTTTTAGTACTAATCTTTAGAATATTTATTTTGTTATGATTTCATATCAGTTGTTAAATGCATTGAATAAAGAACGAGAATAAATGAAAACAACTTATCTAAGTATACATATATATTAAGAATTACGTTTATTATCTCCTATCTCTACTTTTTGCAAAGAGAATCTATTATTAACAATTTCCGCCTGTTTTAAAAACATTTTTGAATGTTGTACGTAACTTAACACTGTGCATTGTACATATCAGACGAACAGAAACTATTATATGCAGAAAGTTGACATTTAATATGTTATTTGGTGTTCAGCAAGAAAACGGGATTCCCCGAAATTCGTATAGGAATGAGGAAAAACGTCATTTTAGGTTTTAGAGCTGAGACTTCGAGGAAGTTGGGGACAACTAATAAATATTACTTTAATTTAGTTTAAAATAATTAATTACAAGAATCTAATCAAAAAATCTGTCTATCGTGGCGCAGTGGTACACCATTTGACTGTAAATACGATTAGTTGTAAGTTCGATTCTCACTCGGAAGAATGATTATATATTTAAATTATTTTAATTTTTTATCTCTTGTAGCCTGTCGCATAGGCACAAGCGTGCAGCGGTGAACGCGAAGATTGTGGGTTCCATTACCACTCCAGGAAATGTAAAAGTTTAGTATTTTCGTTTCCTGGGTTTGATAACAAGGCAAAGCGCGGCGTTGAATTCCGCCACTCAGCACACAATGTCTCAATTCGGTGGAAAGTGGGGAACGGAGTGTCTTAACACTAGGTTCCCTCTACCTACCCTGCTATATGCGGGATACAACGTGAAGCTAAAAAAAATGTCGTAAAGTGCGGCATTGAGTGTCTTAACACTAGGTTGACTTTGACTACGCTCTATCCTACTTAGCCAGCAGGAAGTCGCGTGAAGCTGTTTTTTTATCTATATATAAATACGTGAATGAAAAATTACGCGGACGGAGGAGCATGAAACTTGGCACACTTATAGTTTATATAACGAAGGAGTACACAATAATTATATTTTCTAAAAATAATGCATAAAAAGTATTTTAAATTAATAAAATAATTGTTACACACACTACCATGGTTTGACATCCATGTTTATACAAAGTGACATATACGTCACTACGTAAAGCGTTATTAACGCATTTACGGGGACACTTGTATTTTTAATAATTTCTACCTATATTTGTTTCATTTTCAATTCAATATTCACGAGAATTAAAGAATATTTTCTTAATATTCAATTATCAACCTAGACTGTAAAGTAATGTTGGTTGTAATACAATTTTACATTCAAATATTCAAATTTTAATTTATTGAAATTTAAAAGTTAATATTAATTATTAAATCTATCGTCGTGTAATGGGAATGGGTCTGACTCTAAGCGCGATTGACGTGTGTTCGATTCCTACTCTGTATGTAAGTGGAGAACGGAGTGTCTTAACACTAGGTTCTCAGGTTCCCTCTGCTTACCCTGCTATATGCGGGATACAGTGGGAAGCTAAAAAAAATGCAGTAAAGTGCAGCATTGAGTGTCTTAACACTAGGTTGACTTTGACTACGCTCTATCCTACTTAGCAAGCAAGATATATATTTTCTTCATTTTCAATTCAATATTCAGTAGAATTAAAGAATATTTTCTTAATATTCAATTACCAACCTACATTGAAAAGTAACGTTGATTGTAATACAATTTCACATTCAAATAGGTATCATGGCATAGATAAAGCGTATTTTGAATATGCACGCTATAATTTGGTTTTATAATTTATTGAATATATAAATTTAATATTAACATCTATCGTGGTGTAGTGAGACAGGGTCTGACTGTAAGCGCGGTTGATATGGGTTCGATTCTCACTCGGATCAATACTTCTACTTAAGTTACTACCTGTATCCTGCTGTTTCGTTTGTGAAAATATCATTTATTCCCGTTTTTATAGGAATTTCGAGATATCCCTTTTTAGTGCTCTCTTATATTCCCTAAAGAGGCTCCATGCCATATTTCAGCCTTCTATGGTTAGTAGTTTAGCCTGTACGTTGTCTGTTAGTAAGGCAAGCGTTTTTTGTATATATTGTTTCCACGGTCTGGTAGAAACAAAATGCAACAAGAGCTTCGCCTCTTAACTCGCAATGTATTGAATTCAGGAGGGTTAGGAGAGCGCAGTGTTTTGACACTAGGTTCTATCTAACCTGCTCTTTTTAAGAGATAAAACATGAAGCTATATATATATATATATATATATATATCTAACATATATATATATATATAACTTATTATACTCTATGCTCTTTCTTTCATATATATATATATATATATATATATATATATATATATATTAGCTTCACATATCCATATATATAGCAGGGTAGGCAGGGAACCAGAGAACCTGTTAAGACCTCCATTAAATAAAATATTAATTATAATTAAATTATAATAATATATATAAATGTCAAATTCGTATTTAAATAAGTATCATGACATATAGTTAAAATCTTTTTAAATGTACACGCCTACACGCAATCGTTATTGGTTCATAATTTAAATATGAGAAAAACAATTCACGCTATACCTGCAATAATGAAATCAGTAGAAACCTACTGTTAAGACACTTCTTTCACGTCTTTTCAACAAAATTACCTACGAAAGGAAGAACGAGATTTAGTATATATAAAGTTGCTAAGCCATTTTTTTTATAATTATATATTAAATAAATAAATAAATAAATTTTATTAGAACAAATAGGGTTTATTATACAGTAACAAAAAATATGTTGACAACTAGCAGTTGTCAACATATTTTTTGTTTAAGTTGTTTATTACGTTGGAAACTGCAGCGCAGCGTCAACGCTCATTTATTCAGCGTTTACGTTTTTGCACCAAAATAAACAAATTCTTCTTCTTGGTCGGTTTCTTCATTGCTTGAAGGTCGTGCCCGTTCTGATATGCTGTCGTGGCATTTCTGACAAAATACTTCCATGCCACCCTGTCTACAGTTTTTCTTAGAGCCTCGGTCACCGGGATGCCTAAGATGTCTTTTACGGCATTAGACCATTGGGCAGGTGTTCGGCCCCTAGGTCTTTTTACGTCTGCTTTGCCCATCACAATTAGCTTATCAAAACTATCCGGCTGTTTGCGTGCGTGTGAATAAACAAATATAGTGACAATATTACAAGAAAAAGTACAGGATTCAAAATTAAAAAGAAAGATTATATTATATACTTTAAATTAATAAATGCACTAGGCTACCATGTGTGTGACATACACCTTTTTAAACAATGTACTCGTTGCCAAGACAACGCTTATTTTACGCGTCAAGAGAGACACAAGTACTTATGTTTAATTTTTCTTATTAAATATTATAATCTCTTGTAAAAAAGAATAAATTTAACAAATCTGACAGGTCGTATCGACCCAACTTAAAGTAAATTTAAAATCTTATAAAAATATACTAAATTAAATAAAAACTCTTTATATATTAATTATTATTCTTTTTGGCATTTTTTTACCTTTTCCCGCATAACAGTCGAGTGAGAATCTACTGTTAAGACACTCTGTACACATTATGAATAAGTTACAACGCACTATGTATGTACTATTAATAAAATAGTACCAAATTAAATAGTACTATTCCCCCAAATGGGAATCGAATCTACAACCGTTACCGTACGTTAACAGTGAGCCGCTGATCCATTGCGCCACGGTGGAATCTTATTTTTTACCGATTTGAAGAAAGAAAAAAAATATCGATTCGACTATATATTTTTATGTGTGTAACATTTTCCTGGGTGAACCAATTTTGATGTTACTTTTTTTATATGATAGCTAGTACTTCTAATGTGGTTCCATTTAAATTTAGTTAAGAACTAGCAAGTAGTTTTGGAGTTATACGTAATCATAGTACTTTTAGTGCATTTTTAAAGTCGGTATTAGTTCTTATGTATGTATATTGTAAATATGTATTTATAATATTGACTCATTACATTCCTTTTAACAAGACCCGCTAGAAGTACCTAAATAAATATTTATATATAGCATATACCATATACATATACAAGCTGTATCCCGCTACTTCGTATGCAAAGACTATTAAACCTAAAATCCCGTTTTCTAGCCCTGTTGTAGCGCAGAGGCACAAGCGTGCGACTGTCAACGCGACAGGTTGTGAATTCGATTCCCACTCCAGAAAATGAAACTACTAAATATTATTTAATATTTTCATTTACTCTGCGCCTCTTTTTACTCTGGTAACAAGGTAAAGCTCGGCGTTGAGTTTCGCCACTCAACACTCAATGCCTCAATGTTAAAAGAGAACGGAGTGCCTTAATACCAGGTTCCCTCTGCCTACCCTGCTGTGTGCGGGATACAGGGCGAAGCTAAAAAAAACAAAACCTGGTCTTATCCGGTTTTCGTAAGAATTTCAAGAAATTCTTTCTTAGTACTCCCCTACACTCCAACTACACCCAAAGGAGTCCTATATATCCCTATACTCTTAGTGCTCCCCTACACTCCCTCAAGGTAATCTACATGCCAAATTCCAGCTTTCTGCGTCCAGTAGTTTCGCCTGTACGTTGTCTGTCAGTCACTTAGTAACGCAAGCGTTTTATATATATATGAATGTATGTATGTATGTATATTACTATCGAAAGAGGTTAAATACATAAGAATATTTATTAATCGTTTTCCTTTACCTGAGTTCTTATGAATGAACATGTACTTTGCGTTTTATAATTAGAGGTCGTTCGTGACGTTGAACGTTAACGCGATTGGTCGTGGGTTCGATTCTCTTACTGCGTAACTTTATACTGGGTGAATTGATTATGATGATTCTTTTTTATGTGATAGGTATTCTCATGTGGTTCTATTTAAATTTAGTTAAGATCTAACGAGTCGTATTTGAGTTCGATGTTACTTCATAATTCTTTTTCTAGTGTATTTTCTTCTTTTTTTTCTTTGTTTTTAGCTTGATTCTGTATACCACATAAAGTAGGGTAGGCAGAGGGAACCAGAGAACCTAGTGTTACGATACGTTACCCATTTTCCGCCGAATTGAGGCATTGCATGCTAAATGGCGAAACTCAACGCCGCGCTTTGCCTTGTTACGAAATTCAGGAAATGAAAATACTAAAATTTACATTTCCTGGAATGGGAATCGAACTCAAAACCTATCACCAATCCACCAGTACAGTCACTGCACCACTGCGCCACGATGGCCTATTATTTAAATACTTTAATTTCTTGAACTGGTAAGATAAAGAAAGATGTCATGTGGTTACTCTTATCATTGGCTATTGTAAATTCCAGTCATAATACTGCTGATTGTGTAAATAATGAAAGATGCTTTCCTTTGAAGTTAAGTTGATGATTATATAGTTTACTTTAGGAAGTTGGGGGTTAAAATCCTGTTTTAGGTTATTTATTTTTTTATTTACGTTTTATGCCACATAGTCTGATAGGGTGTTCGTAAAAAGGCAAAGCGCGGCGTTTAGTTCCACCACTCAACACGCAATGCCTCAATTCGGTGGAAAATGGGGAACGGAGTGTCTTAACACTAAGTTCCCTCTGCCTACCTTACTATATGCGGGATACAGCGTGAAGCTATGTATGTATGTATATATAAGAATTAATTGGCTAGAGCAGTAGGACAGTTTCAAGGATTCACAGGTTCGAATCCTACTACGTTCACATTTTTTTGTTTTTTTTTTCACTTCACGCTGTACCCCGTATATAGGCAGCGGGAACCAGAGAACCTAGTGTTAAGACACTCCATTCTCTTTCAATAATTCCGTTACATTTTTTTAATCCTAAATGTATACAAATTTATTTAAAAATTTAAAGGTTAACGAAAGATAACTAGTTTGAATTTTAAAATTCAAGCTGCGTTTTTTATGTGCAGTCGACGTGATGGGTGTGCGAATTCATCTCGAAACTACCAGCTCCTTAGAAACTAGTAACTATACGTCACTGATATGTACATTCCGTTCAAACATATTTAATATAGCGGGACCTGTATACAACTGTTTTTAATGTTCAAAAAAAATTCAATAAAGAAGGAAGTTCTCAATTTTGACTGCAATTTTTAATCTAACACACAGCATATCTTTTTATTGGATGAACTAATTTCGATGATTCTTTTTTTATATGATAGCTAGTGTAACTAAGATCTGACGTGTTGTTTTTGAGCTATTCGTAATATATTAAAATTTTTGCATTTTAGGAGTTGGTTTTCTCTTGTGTCAAAATTTTGATAATTATTATAATGATTAAGAAATACGTTATATTCATAAAATAAATATTACACACATATACCAGTGTACATGTTTGACAAACACGTTAGTATAAAGTGATATTTACGTTGCTAAGGCAACGAGTACTTTACACCTCTATGACTATACTGGTGCATATAAAAGTATATAAATATTTTTTTTATTATAGTGTATGGTAAAAATACACATAATTTCTAATACAAAACCTTGAATTGTAGCAAAAAGAGGAAAGCGGAGTCTCTTAACACTAGGTTCACCATGCTTTCTATATATAAGTACGTGAAGCAAAAACTTTGTACCCCTTTTTATGAAAATTACGCGGACAGAGGAGCATTAAATTTGGTATAATTATAGTTTATATAGAGAAGGAGTGCAGAATGCTAATATTTTTTTAAAAAAATGCATATAAAGTATATTAAATTAATAATAGAAATGTTATACACACTACCATATGTCTGACATCCATGTTTATATAAAGTGACATATACATTGCTAAAGACAACGCGTTGTTAACGCGTCAACGAGGACACTAGTATAAGAAAAAGCATTAATTGAACCTGTTATTATGCCTAACTAATTAACCACTAAGCAATAAGTATGCAAGCTTCCCGATCAATAAAGTCTAGTCTAGAATAATTTGAGTTGACATTACTAAGGTTGTTCACCTTTGTTGCTATCCGTGCAACGTTTATATTATTTTTGTTTTACATATTTTCACGTTCCCCTTGCAACTCAATGGCTATATAGACTGATTCTTAGAATTCACAGGTTCGATTCTCGTAGATAGTAAATATGCAAGTAGGATGGCGGAATTGTTAAAGAAAAAAGTTGGCGTCGTATCGCAGTGATTAGAACTAATAAACGCCATTGGTTGGAGGTTCGATTCTCGGTAAATAGATATGTTTCAAATATTTTAAATTACTCCATAGTAAATATGCAAGTAAGTTCAATGGCGGAATTGTTAAAAAAAGTTACCGTCATGTCGCAGTGGGATAGAAATCGGGGAAAATGATGTTTTTCTCATTTCCTCGCTCTGATGTGACATAGCGCAGCGTTGAGTTCCGCAAATTAGCACGCAATATCTGGAATTTGTTTGGAAAGCATTTTTTTTTATATTTTAATTTCCTCGTTCCGATGAGACATAACGCAGCGTTAAGTTCCGCTATTTAGCACGTAATAACAGGATTTTGGAGGAAAATATAGAAAACAGACACTATGCTCCTTCTGATAATGTTGTTTCCCTGGTATGCGGAATAAATTGTAGAACTGCAAAAAAAAGAAAGTATGCATACCTCAGATATTAATAAAAGTGAAAATTGTATACAAAAAATGCAATTCAAATGAACATCTACACGAGTATACGTAACTTTCTCTATAATGCCCTTGTGGCGTAATGCTTAAGGTATAGCGAGGTGATAACGGGTTAGAATCTTAATGTCTGCTATAATACAAGGTAGTGAATATTCTCTCCGATTAGGGCTATAGTATGAAAAAGGTTTTGTTTTTACTCTTTACGGCGAAAAATAGCAACTGTATGCTAGCTCATTTGGCTCTTACTATGTGATGGCCACCAATTAATACATATATAAAAACTTCAGGCTTTATCTTGTATAGCAAGGTACTCAAACCTACCTAGTGTCAAGTCTAACCTAAGTAAGTAGTCTAACCTAGTGTCAAGGCACTCTTATCGCCACTTACCTATGGCGGTTCGGCGAAACTCTACGTGGTACTCCGATAGAATACGTATAAACAGTGTTAAATTTAAATTATAAAGTATATATAACAAAAGTAATCTATATTGAAATTCGTGAAGCAAAAACGTTGAGCTTATAGTTTATATAGCGAAGGAGTGCAGAATGATAATATTTTTTTAAATAATGCATAAAAAGTATATTAAATTAATAAAATAAATGTTACACACACCATGGTTTGACATTCACTTTTATATAAAGTGACATATACATATATTGCTAAAAACAACGCGTTGTTAACGCGTCACTGGGGTCATTAGTATTAATTAATTTTCTGTCTAATAATGAACGTTCTATCAAAAAAAGAATTAAGAATTTTTTAAGAATCTCTGACAATTAGACAATTTTCGAGTTTTGAACCCTAACCGGAAATCGAACGCGTAACTATCGTATGCTAAAAATACATTCCAACAGAACAGCTATAGTAACCTAAAGTTTCACATGTTAAGACATATTACTTTAAAGAAACGCCAGCCATCTCGCTAGACCAGTTCAGTAAAGTTTTACTTTTTATTTTTGTTCCGTTCCACAGTTAAAAATAACCTTTCATTATGTTAAAGTTAAAATTTACTGGTAAATCAACTTTGGCGTTCATCCATATATGGTAAAACATGAATTATCGTACATTACACTTATGGCGATGATAGTCGATTCATTTCCCGGTTTTTAAAATGCAATGATAATAGCAATTTAGCTTAAAATATTAATAGAGGTCGTTGTAGCGTAGTGGACAGCGTCTATTAACGCGAGTGGTTGTGAGTTCGATTCCCACTCGAGGATTCGAACTTGGGAGGAAAATGGATGACGTGTGCCTTCTCACTACGTTCTCTCTAACTACTAGGAAAAAAATAAAAAAAAAACAGCAAAAAAACAAATTAAAGGGAAGACGTTTTAAAAGATTTTTTCGATATATTAATCAGTTTGGCGCTGATATGGTTGTCATGGTTACGGCCGTACAATGTAAAGTAAAGAAGTGCAGAAACCTAAAATTTTCATAATAATTCATAAGAAATGCATCAAATTAGTAAAATGTATGAAACGAGAGAAGTAACTTCTTAGGAATCCATGGATTTACCGTGCGGGTGCCGGGCCCATAGCGTCGCAGAGAGAGGAGTTTGGAGTGTCTGGGACTTACGACCCAACGTGTAGGTTTAAGGGGCCCCTTTAAAATGCGCATTAACGTTCACCTCCACTGTCCGCGCTCCACTCTCTACCTAACCATATTTAG
Source organism: Philaethria dido (assembly GCA_033558755.1). Classification (NCBI taxonomy): domain Eukaryota; kingdom Metazoa; phylum Arthropoda; class Insecta; order Lepidoptera; family Nymphalidae; genus Philaethria; species Philaethria dido. Next base: position 38,569 of record JAKGSA010001141.1, on the reverse strand, counting down.
AAAAATTCTGCTAACACCGCCTTCAAAATTGGTACTACAGATGAACTTATAATAGTTTTAGACAGGTCAAGATCTTCTAGTAGTTTGCTAAGGCAAGGGCCTAAGACAAGGCCTAAGACAGGGCCTAAGACAGGGCCTCTAGTATTTTGAAATACTCGTCTGATCTTAATAAATATATCGTAGTAAAATTTCTATATCATTAATCTAAATGAAATTAGGTTAAGATTAAAACAGCGACGTGCAATTCAAATAACATCTTGAAATGATAAGTGTTTGTTTGTCTACTTTAATGTGTTAATTGAAGTCGTTATGGCACAGCAGTTGGCTGTAAACGCGATGGCTGCCGGTTCGTTTTCTGTTTGGGGGAATTTAAAAATATTCGTTTTCCCAATCTTGTATATGAAAATATAATTGTGTTTTCTATTCAACACGCTACATACATACATACATACATAGCTTCACGCTGTATCCCACATATAACAGGGTAAACAGAGGGAACCTAGTGTAAAGATACTCCATTCCCTACTTTCCGCCGAATTGAAGCATTGCGTGCTGAGTGGCGGAACTCAACGCCGCGCTTTGCCTTGTTACCAAACCCAGGAAATGAAAAACTCCATTTCCTGGAGTGGCAATCGAACCCACAACCTGTCACATTTACAGTCACACGATTGTGCCTCTGCGCTACGACAGTCATTCTATTGTATCTACACTCTCTGACTACCCCGCTAGCGTAAGCGTGAAGTTAGTTAGGTTAGGAAAACGGAGTGTCTTGCCTCTAGTTTCTCTGACCACCTGTACGAGATAAAACGTGAAGCATGAAGTAATGTACACGGAAATTATAAGCAATTTTAAATTACACGTACATTGGCAAATAAAGCTTCAAATCAAATCATTTTAATTCTGTTAAGACATCATAATAACGATTGTTACTTTGTGGAACACAAAGAACGTTAAAAAACTTGTAATAAAATTACATAAGAAATCGATTGTAATCAACAATGTATTGACTTTGTGACCTAGTATCTACTTGTTTTATATAGTAAGAAGGTATACATTACAATGGTAGAGAGAGAAGGTAGTGTTAAGACACTCCGGATTCCACTTTTTGCCGGAATTTGAGACATTGCAGGATAAGTGACGGAATTCAATGCCGCGCTTTATCTTATTACAATAACATAATCATATATCACATACATACATACGTAGCTTCACGCTGTATCCCGCATATAGCAGGGTAGGCAGAAGGAGCCTAGTGTTGAGAAACTCCGTTCCCCATTTACCGCCGAATTAAAGCATTGCGTGCTGTGTGGCGGAACTCAACGCCGCGCTTTACCTCGTTACCAAACCCAGGAAATGAAAAATTCCTGGAGTGGGAATCGAAACCACAATCTGTCGCGTTTACAAACGCACGCTTGTGCCTCTGCGCCACGATAGGCGTTGCCATGTCATATATCATAGTGGAGAGGTGAAAATAATTTATTATAATAATTAATTAAAAAATAATTTTTATATATAATCATTCTGTGAAGTGGGAATCGAACCCACAACCAATCTCGTGTTATTATCTATTAGTATTTGTTTCTCTTTAATTTATTTAGCAAAATGCTTCATATGCAAATATGTATAGTTTTTTTACTAAGCAGCATCTATATATTATTATTTAGCGCGTAATAGAGTAGGCAAAGACAATCTAGTGTCAAGACACTCTACCTTCCACTTTCCACGTTCTTTGCAATCTTCAAGACTTTAAAATCAAAACAAACTAGCAAAGCAGAGAAATAGATCACTAAATTTAGCAACACATCTTTTCACGTATATTTTTCATAAAAACACCGTTTAAAGAAGTTTACGTACGATCTTGGACACCGTCCAAGGGCTCTAGCCATCTCATCGTCATTTCATCGTCTCATTTCACTACATCGAAAATTTTTGTACAGTTATTACAACTTTTGTTGTCAACACCTATATAACGTTTGGCGCGGGTTCAAATCTTGCTACGTCTAAATTTTTGTAAGAAATTTTGAATGCTTATGAAAATGTGTGCAAAAACAAGTTTATTTATTTAATTTGCACAGAGAGGAGTGTTACACTTCGTTAACCACTTTCCGCCTCATATCGAGAGAGAAAGTGGGGAATGGAAATACTAAAAGAGAACGGAGTGTCTTAACATTAGGTTCTTTTATAACTAATAATACTTAATATTAACTTATTTAATAATAAATAATAATAAATAATAATAATATATTAAGTAGGCAACTAAAATACTTGGACTCTCTTTGGGGAAAAAATATCCTAAGCTAAAGCTTAGGATATTCTTTAAAACTGAATAATCACTTAAAAGTGATATGAAAATATAGAGAAACGACCACGTGGTCCGTAACTTTTGTCGACTACGGACAAGTGTCCGTAGTAATAAAAATGAATATTTTTTTTTTGTTTTTATACAAGGTTCTCTGCTCCTATGTGCAGGATATAGCGTGAAGCACAAAGCGCGGTGTAGAGTTTCGCCACTCAAGAATAAATGTCTTAAATACGGGCAAAATACTGGCAGAAAGCGGTAAACGGAGTGTCTTAACACTAGGTTCCCTTTAACTACGTTTGCATAACAGGAAATAGCGTGAAGCTATAAAAAAATAATATTATGACCATATTTAGAAATATCCATCTGAAGTTGATTTTTAACTTGAAGGCTATTACGGTACTAAAAAAATGTAAAAAATACAAATTATATTTTAATTTCAAAAAAACTAGGTTAAAATTAATTATTTATTAACATTTCAATGATTTTTCATATATATATATATATATATATATATATATATATATATATATATATATATATATATATATAAAGATTAATTTGCAAGTAAACACGTAATGTCAAGGTAGTGCGTCATTTAATACGATCATATGCGCTTCCGTATACTGAACAAAGGGTTGGTAACAATAGTCACGAACCGCGGCTTTGTCGATTTTGAGTGAAAAAAATGTTTTATAGATTAGGGAAATTGATAAAAAAATTGGTTATAAAACATTTTTTCTTAGCATTTTTTTGCTTTACGCTTTTTTACATATAACAAGCTAGTGAAGATCTAAATGTTAAATCTGACACAGGAGCATGAATTTTGGCACACTTATAGTTTATATAGAGAAGGAGTGCAGAATGCTAACATTTTTTTAAAATAATGCATAAAATTATATTAAATTAATAAAATAAATGTTACACACACTACCTTGGTTTTATATAAAGTGACATATACATTGCTAAACACATCGCGTTGTTAACGCGTCAACGGGGACACTGGTTATTATATAGTTACATATAAAAAATATTAAGCAGAACCAGGATATACGGCTTAGCTTGTCAAATTTATTAATCTAATAGGTAATGGTTGCGCTCTATTGACTGTCAATCAAAAGTTTATTTAAATGAAACTATTTTAACCGGATTAATCCAGTATGATTTCGTTATACTTCGTGGTTATTAAACAGGTAGTTTGTCTACCTGTCTACTGTCTACGGACAAAAGTAAAGTGGAAATGGCGGTTAAAAAAATTGAAAATTATATTACTTATATTATACTGTCGTAGCGCAGAAGCACGAGCGTTCGTTATGTGTTCGATTCCCACTCTAGGTAATGAAAATATTACATAATATTTAGTATTTTCAATACTTTGCTCTGGTTATTACCAAGCGCGGCGTTGAGTTCCGCCGCTCAGGACACAATGCCTCAATTCGGCGGAAAGTGAGAAACGAAAATGTACTAGGTTCTCTGATTCCCTCTGCCTACCTTGCTATGTGCAATATACAGCGTGAAGCTATAAAAATTATGTATTATAAACGGAAAAGTTTGTGAGGATGGATGAATGATTGTTATTTTATATATATACATATATAGCTTCACGCTGTAACCCGCATATAGCGGGGTAGGCAGAGAAAATCTTGTGTTAAGACGCTTGTTATTGTCTCACGTAAAAACTACGGAACAGATGTACGTGAAAGTTTACAGTATTATAGCTTTTACATCAAAATAACATAATTATAATATGTTTTATAAGAACGTTAAGACTAGACAAAGGCGTTATCCTTTTTTAGCTGTAACGGTTACATATTGGATATGAAGTTTTCATATCCGATACCAAATCCGTTTTCAGATATCGAGTTTGTGTTGCGAAAGTTTTCGTTATAATTTAGTTTTCGTTACGATTTAGTTATCATATCTCATCGTCAAGTTGTCGTTACGTTTTGTATGTAGATATTTGATATCGGATATGATCATTTAGATATCGATATGATATGATATAAGAGTGAAAACCGTATTTAGTTACGTTTTGATATATCGGTCTCATCCCCAGTTAAGACACATAGTGGCGCAGTGGCACTACGTTTTACTGAAAACAACATGGTTGTAGTTTCTCAGTCAGACATGGTTATATTTAAATTATTTTCATTTTCACCACTATGGCAAGACAAAGCGTGACGCAGAAAGCGGAATATAAGAAAAAGCTGTCACTACGTTTCTATTACCATAATACCTCAAACGGCCATCGAACCTGTGACCAAATCAAATATAAATTGCCACCAACAAAAAACATTTATTGTTATTCATTTTTTGCTCAATCCTTTACAGGTAACTATGACAAGGGTATTTTAGTATTAATTGTATGCAGATTGGCAACGCACGAGCCGGTCATTTATAAATATCTAACTTCCTGGATTTATTATTTATTATGTTTTCGTTGTTAATTTTACTGTCTATAATCGATATACAGACATACACAAACATACGTACATATATGTTTATATCGGATATTATTAATCGGATATGTGCACACGGGGAAAGGGAAAAGTGCACTCAGTCCCTGGGAAAAAAGAAAGTATATTGTGGCTACTTGAGATTCGTTAGTGGCAAGGGTGTCCCATATGGGACTCGAACCTCGACCTGCGACCATCTAACCCGACGGATAGAAGGAAATTGTTATGTAGGTTAAAGAAAGAGGTCTCAAAAACAGGCAAGATCGACAAAGAGCTTCTTTTTTTTAACTTCACGCTGTAACCCGCATATAGCAGGGTAGGCAGAGGGAACCAGAAAACCTAGTGTTAAGATACTCCATTCTCTTTCAACAATTCCGTTCCGTTCCGTTCGTGGGGAACGGACAAAGAGCTAAAAATTAAAATTTTGCTCACCTTAATGGCTGTGGCTGAAATCTTTTAAAAAATATCCAAAATGAAGCTGATTATTATAAATTTATTAATCATAAAATTATAGAATATTTGTTATACTTTCAGACACTAACAAACGGATCTAGATGATAAATTATTGTAACATAGCTTATATATTAAAATAAAAACATTTTTTGTGCATTTCGCCTATAATATAACACGCAATTATCAAGTAAAAAATATTTACATATAATATATTATAGAATTTTTAAAAAAAATATTATTTTCATAATTTTATAGTACCAAACGCGTAATACGAGTACATATCAGAATTTAAACCTGCACCTCTTATACACTGTCAACAATATAACCTACTGAACTATATGTAAGTTCTTATCATAAGTAATCTAGTTAAAAGTAATAACCTAAATCCTTCAATAATTACTAAGAAATCCTTCTATCATAACAATGGTTATCGCCATATTGCAAATACAAGCGTCATTATGACGCACATAGTGTCTCTATCTAACCGTTCGTGATGAATGTCAGTTCCAATTTCATTGAAAGAAAGAACAATAGTACTAAAAAAATAGACGAAAAACAAAGAATATAGAGAAAGGTATGTCAAAATTACAGTAAAAAATTTAAAAATAATTTCTTAGGGAGACGAAATTGTATTATTATTTTTTATAACTTCACGTTGTATCCAACACATGGCAGGATAGACAAAGGGAACCGAAAACTTAGTGTTAAGACACTCCGTTCTCTTTTAACATTTGCGTCGCCCACTATCTGCCAAAATTGGGCATTGAGTTTTGAAGGAACTCTATTATTCTGCCCAAATGTACTAGATTGATGTTAATGCGTGGAATAAAATACAGTTGATGCTCCAAAGCTAATCATCGCTAGGAAATTATTGTATAATTAATATTTTAAAAGAGCAACTTTTAAGCTTATGGCTCTTCTCGTTATTCTCGGATAATTGTCTTCTAAATCGGTGATAGCTTGTAGGACTGACAATACTGACATTTTAATATTAATTAACGATTCCAAAGTGTCTATTTGAATAAAAAATTATGATTCTCATTTATAATTTTTTTTTAGCTTCACGCTGTATCCCGCATGTAGCTGGGTAGGCAAAAGGAACCTGAGAACCTATGTGTCATATGTCTATGTGACATTCCGATCTCTTTTAACATTTCCGTTCCTTACTTTCTGCCTTATTGCTTTTTCTTTTAACGTAATTGTGATTCTATCCACAGGCCATCGGGCGTAATAAACAGCGTTTGACTATAATCGCAATTGGTCGTGAACTTGATCTACACTCGGGGAAATGATCATACATTTAAATTATTTTTACTTCTTCGCTCTTTAAGACAAAACGTGATGTTAATTTCCAAGAATTAACATTCCATGTCTCGAATTTAGACGAATGAGGACCCCCCGGTGGGCATGCATGAAGAGGTTACTGACTGTGGACGAGGCAAAAGATGTATGCAGGGACCGTAGCGTTTGGCGCTCCGTTCTCTCTGACTACCCCGCTAAGGATAAAGCGTGAAGTTAGATAGGTAGGAATTTAGACGACAAGTGGAAAATGAAGTGTCTTAACACTAAGACCCTTTCCCGATAAAAAACGTGAAACTGCAAAAAAACAATGATTCCAACCAAAAACACCGACTGCGATTATATAAACATGTTAAACAAATACAAAAAAAAAACATTCCACGAAAAATTCATTTTGCCAAAATATTCCATTCGCAAATTCACCTTCAACAAACAGCTGTGTTATAGCAAACAAACATTTATTGCGTGACATATGAAAAAAATGTTATTAGCGTCCGCAGTAGTGACGTGGCAGTGGTGCGTGCCAAGTTCCAACTGGCGGATCATTCATTGATGACAAAAATGACGCTGTTGCTATGTAACAGTGGGTGTGGCGATCGCTTTGTGTATTTTAAATAAATATTTCATAATGCAAATATTTTAGAAATATATTAATATTTTAACGTAATAGAATTCGAACCCGTGACTCTTGGAATCTGTCCAAGTAAAGAGCTAGCTAGCTAGCTTTACGCTTTATCTCGTAAGAAAGAACCTAGTGTTAAGACTTTGACTAAGAATTTGACACATATTAATTATTATTGAACTCGAATTTGGAAGCGGTGGAACTCAACGCTGTGATTTGTCTTAACTTTTTATTTCTTTTTTTTTTTTGTAACTTCATGCTGTATCCCACATATAGCAGGGTAGGCAGAGGGAATCTGAGAACCTTGTGTTAAGACACTCCGTTCTCTTTCAACAAATCCGTTGCCCACTTTCCGCCAGATTGAGGTATTGCGTGCTGAGGGGCGGAACTCAACGCCGCGCTTTGCCTTGTTACCGAAACCAGAAAATCAAAAATTCCATTTACTGGAGTGGGAATCGAACCCACAACCTGTCGCGTTTACAGTCGCACGCTTGTTCCTCTGTGCCACGACAGGCGTTTTTCTTTAGGTGTTTTTCTTATTTGTCTTACCAGAGTAGGAAATTGGGGTAATAGGGAAATTATTTTCACATTTATAGCCAGACACCGTCCCACTGCGCTACGATGACCTCTATTTTATAAAGAAAAGATAAAAAATATATAAACCTTAAACGTTTGAAAACAACTGGATTCAAATCCGCGCCTCTTGGAATCTGTCCAAGCGTTCTTGCCAAAGCTTTACGTTTTAATCGAGCTATGTCAAAATTCTTTTACTATTTATTTTTGTTGTTAGCATCTCAATTTTTATACGTTTTCTCGCATATTTTTCTTTTAAAAAAGATGAAATACACAACAAATTGGAAGCCATCTTAGTTCAGTGAGACAGCGTCTAACTGAAAACAGGATGGTTATAGGTTCGATGTCCACTCGGGGGACTGAGTATATTTAAATTATTTTATTTTCTACGTTCTGATAAATCAATCAACAAATCGCTGTGGCCTTTGTAGATATTATAATCATGAACACCTAATATATTGATATTAAACTTATAAGTGGTCATGGTCCTTTAAAGGACTTCCATATATAAGGATATCTTGCTATAAACACTAAGATCTAATCGCAATCCACGATTGGACTACTTAACAGTCTCCTTGAAAGTACTGCACGAGATAATAATTATTGAATATACTAGTAATACCTACTTAGTGCTTAGTATGAGAGTGGCGTGTCCTATATATATATATATATATATATAAACGGTGTTACTGTGTGACTGACGGACAACATACATATAAAACTGCTGCCCTTAAAAGCTCCCTGCGCCTATTCGAACATAGAGTAGTGACGGAACTTAACGCTGCGATGAGTCAGAGCGAGATGATAAAAATATAGCAAATGTTTCGAGAAGATCGGACCCACAACCATAATTTTTACAGTTGACTGTGATCGATTGTGCCTCTATGTACAATTTTTAAGAAATTATAATATATTTCCTTTTTACTGTCACCTCTTTCTTTTAGTTGTTTATTTGCATTTAATAAGCCCACGGAACTTTTGTTTGTGGGTGAACAATTATCATACTGAGTCATGAAACAACATGAATAAGTTAAAAATTTTGAACGACATATTAGTGGGCATGTAAAAAATGAATATATTACAGCTTCATGCCTTATTCTGCACAACAGGCTGATCAAAGAGAACTTAGTGTCAAGACATTCCGTTAGGCACTTTCCACCTGAATTCGAAACATTATCTGTTTAATAGCGTAATTTAACGCCGCACTTTGTCTTACCAGAACAGATGATGATTTGTGGGCGGCGGGGATCACTTACTATCAGGTGATCCGAACGCTCGTTTGCCTTGTCCTTTTCCATAAAAAAAAAAGAAAGATTAACGGAATTATATTACCTACTTTGATAGGTAATTGTGTTGTCCACGTTTCATACATTTTTAACATAATAGATTGAGAACCTAGTAACAAGTCACTCATTTCTAAGTAGTCCATATCAACGTATGGATAAATGAACTTTTTATAAAATTTTAAAAAATCCTTACAACGGATTAGACCCCAGAATCCCCACGTCTTGTGTTGTCTTATTATTCAGACATGTGTCCACTGCGTGATGACGTTTTATATAGAATCTTAATCAAAAAGCTGACGATGATTGAGACGATTCTTTGTAGTCAGTGATGCGAAACCGAAACCAATTTTTGTCGGTAATAAAAAAGGGGTTGTTGTACAAAAATATAAAACGAAGCAAAAAAATAATTCTAAAATTACAAGAAAAACAGATATATATGTACCTCTATTATGAAGCAGGTAGGGATTGCTCTATCACAAAGAAGGAAGATAGAGAATTTAGTGACGTATCTGTCCAGCGCCTTTCGTGGCACAGAGGCACAAGCGTGCGACTGTAAGCGCGACATGTTGTGGGTTCGACTCCCACTCCAGGAAATCGCTTTTTCATTTCCTGGGTTTGAAAACAAGTCAAAGCGCGGCGTTGAATTCCGCCACTCAGCACGCAATGCCCTAAATCGGCGGAAAGTGGGAAACGGAGTGTCTTAACACTAGGTTCCCTCTGCCTACCCTGCAATATGCGGGATACAGCGTGAAGCTATGTACTCGTATGTATGTATCTGTCCGTATTTTCTGTTTACGCCATATTACTTAGTGTCTTGAAATAATAGCCTCAATACATATAAATTAATAGGCCAATTATACGTAATTGAGAAAATAGATAATTGACAATTAATTACAAATACTGAACACTTAGAGAATACATAGACACTAAGCTCTCTAAGTCTTACAATCGTAGTTTTATGTTTAACTAGAAACTCGTTGTTAACAAAAATTATGGATAAGAAATAAAAATATATTTATTTTAATGGGGAAAGCATTGCATTTTGAAATGGGATACGCAGAAGAAGCTAAGTGTTTTGTCACTCCGTTTTCCAAATATTTTTTAACTGATTTCGTAAAAAGATTCAAGAAGAAAGGTTTATTCGATTGTATTTTTTACGTATGTTACCGCATAACTTTTTACTGAATGAACCAATTTTGATTATCCATTTTCTATTTGATAGCTAGTGCTTCTTGTATAGTCCCATGTCAATTTAATTAATATAAGACGAATAGTTTTTGAGTAATTCGTAATAATTGTACTTCTACTAGTAAAAATCTTATTTATTATTTTTCTCTATCAGGGAATTGAACCTAGAACTATCGCTTATATGACACATCTTAACATCAAATGACGTCAACAAACTAATATATGTATTACAATATATCCATGAACTTGGCTTAATTTACTGCTCATTCGTACATTACGGAAATTTTGAGTGAAAGTTTTATCAACAGTGGAATGAAGGCGAACTGCTTCATATACTGTTGTTAACAGATTGTTGTTACGTTCATATGAGCAAAAAAATATCAATTTATAACTTGACATCCTTTGTAAATGCCAGTTATTTAGCTTCACGCTGTATCCCGCACATAGCAGGGTAGGCAGAGTAACTAGAAAACCTAGTGTTGAGACACTCCGTTCTCTTTAATATACCCGTTCCACACTTTCCGCCGAATTGAGGCTTCACGTGCTGGCCTTGCCTTGTTACCAAACCCAGGAAATTAAAAAACTAAGCTTTTACATGGGAATGGAGTGGAAATCGAACCCACAACCTGTCGCATTTACAGTCGCATACTTGTGTGAATGCGCCACGACAGGCCGCAATTTTTTTTTTATTAATTAGAAAGAAGCTAATGTTGATATTCTATGTTGTTCTCCTTTTTCCCTTATTTACCTTATTCAAGACTTGTTGATTAGCGGAACACAACGCCACGCATTGTCTTACTATTTTTTCATTTGAAAATTAATTGTTTCATTTAAAATGTGTAGAAATCATGAAATTATTGAATTTTTTATAAATAATAATAATATTGAAACAACAATGTTAAATTATTATTTATTTTTCCATTTAAATTATATTCGTTGGTTGAGAAAGATAAGGTACTATTGCGTTTTTTATAATAACCAAGCGCCTACTAAATTGTCTTTGCGTAAGATAATTTAATGCTGAATTATATTTCTTATAGACATTTTGTGACAAATACCAAATAAAGCCAAATCAAATATTCAAGATTTTAACAAAAAAAAATAAATCCGATTTCAAATGAAATACACTAAAAGTTAAATTATTACGAATAACTCGAAAACTCATCAGATTATAACTAAATTTAAATGGACTACTTTAGAAGCACGAAAATCAAGGCATGAGCTAACATATAAAAAAATAATAAAATTTATTCACTTAGTTTCATTCACTTTAACTGCATAACATGGGCTAAAGTTAAACACACATAAAAAAATCAGTCGAATTGATCCTTCTTTTTCCGAAGTCGGTTATAAAAGTATTTAAATGAAGCATTTGCGATTTATTAACTTATTCACGCCTGGCACAGTTGTCCATTTAAGTTAACATTTAACGTCGATATATGATAAAGAATACAAATTGTCCAAAACGTCGATACAAGAATAAAAACAAAAATAATACATATATAACTTGTTTTTACTAAGATTTTTAAATGTTAAATATTAAAATATCTTTATATAAGTTCAAATATTATTAATGCTTCATCAGATTAAAAACTCGGTCTCCCAAGAATTTATTCTTCCAGAGCTTCACGCTTTATCCTGCAAAGTACAATGGCCATAGAGAACCTAGTGTCAAGACACTCCGTTCTCCACATTCCGCCCAAAATCGAGACATTACGTGTTGAATGAAGAAATTCAAAGCCCCCGTTCCTCTTTCCAAAGCAGAAAAATAAATATAAATTAAATATAATCAACCCTCTGATTGGGAAGCGAACCCATAACCTATCGCGTTTACAAAGACACTATTCCACTGTGATACAATGGACTCAGAATGAAATTTATTTTTGAATAGTCACTTGAAATCAGGAACTTCAATTATTTACCAAATTTCATATTTATTTCATTCACTCAAAGATTTAATTTCAATATTCAGCATTATTTAAAAACCTTCCTAAGTTTCTTTTCGTAGTAAAAACTCTCATTAACTACGACAATAACTATTAGGATTAACAAAACTAGAAAATCGATCTCAAATAAATATTAAATAGCAACATTATTACGAATTACTCAAAAACTATTAGTCAGTCAGCTAAATTTAAGTGCCACCACGTTAGAAGTACTAGCTATCATATAAAAAACTATCATCAAGATTGGTTCACCCAATAAAAATATATACAATAACACATATAAGAAAAACAAACTCAATCTGGCGGAAAGTGGGGAACGGAAATGTTGAAAGAGAACGGAGTGTCTTAACACAAAGTTCTCAGGTTCCCTCTGCCTACCCTGCTATATGCGGGATACAGCGTAAAGTTAAAATAAAACTAATCGAATTCAGAACGCTACGATAGTCTCATATAGTATGTTTAATATGATAAAACATTTGTTACAGAAAACCATGGGGGAAGAGAAAGAAAAGAACGAAACAGAAGAGAACGTAGCAGCAAACGAAGAAGATTCCCAGCAGACCCATCCAGAGCCAGATCCGGACGAGGACAACATGCAGAAACAAATGAACAATATAAATAAAGAACTTGCCAAGAAGTATTCAGACCACGCGATACGCCAGAGGGAGAATGAGAAGAGGGAGTCGTATATAATACAAACTATTAAAAACTCTAACTCAGGGATCAGTATGAGAGAGTATAATGAGGAAAGTTTGATGCCTGACTCGAAAACCGTTGCAAGATTCTCACCTGTATGGAAACAGGTAATATTTTTTATACATACATAGCTTCACGCTGTATCCCGCATATAGCAGGGCAGCAGGCAGGCCCCCCCCCCCACTTTCCGTCGAATGAGGCATTACGTGCTGAGGGGCGGAACTCAACGCTGCGCTTTGCCTTGTTATCAAACCCAGGAAATGAAAAGTTCCATTTCCTGGAGTGGGTATCGAACCCATAACCTGTCGTGTTTACAGTCGCACGCTTGTGCCTCTGTGCCATTACAGGTGTTAATGTTTATTTTATTATGACTATATATTTTTGTATAATATCGTATCCCTACTTGCTATTTTTTTTGTTATTAGTTATTACTAGTTACTATGGCAACCACATAAATATAAAGTTTCACTGTTTATTACCGAGGGATATATTTATCTCTTTTTAGTGTCGCTATTTCGTTACATCGAGTTCCAAATTTCTAAAGAAGTATAATTTAAATAATTGGTATATTTCTTCACTATTTCTTCGCTTTGTGCCCTAAACTGAGACATTGCATGTACGGTCGCGGATCTCAATACCTCTATATGTGATATAAATATGACCATCCCCCGAGTGGAATTCGTATCTACAACTAACTGCAAATATAGCCAAAACGTTCCACTGCGCCACGACATCCTCATAAAATAAAGCAAAAAATATAACATTACGTTTCTCTTTGATTGTATCTATCATTATTTGTTTGTTTAATATATTTATCATAATAACACCATTTGAGCTTGATTTGTATACTTATCATTTACAATATTTATATAATTATAATCTTATCTAATTGATCTAATTTATAAGCTATCTGACATATATATATATATATATATATATATATATATAGCAGGGTAGGCAGAGGGAACCAGAAAACCTTGTGTTAAGACACTCCGTTCTCTTTTAACATTTCCTTCTCGCCACCTTCCGCCGAATCGAGGCATTGCGTGCTGAGTGCCGGAACTCAACGCGCTTTACCTTTTTACCAAAGCGAGGAAAAAAAATATTAAATATTATATAAGATTTTATTTTCTGGAGTGGGAATCGAACCCACAACCTGTCGTGTTTAAGTTGCACGCTTGTGCCTCTGCACCACGACGGGCCTCAAAGAAATTATTATATATATTTAAGTTAATAACACAAAGCGCGGCGTTGAGTTCCGCCAATTACAATACAATGTCTGGAATTCGGGTATGTATAAATATAACATTTATAGTTTTACATTTAAAATATGAAGTAAAATAAAAAATATTTTTAAAAGAACAAAACTAGCTTTACTAGTTGAAGTCAGCGAAACTGCATTCCATATCTATAATGACAATATAATTTCAAATATCATACTTAATGGAGAGTCTTGACACAACGTTCTTTGTGCCTACCCTGCTATTCGGAACAAAGAGTGAAATATCATACTAATATTATGGAAGTGGATGAGGAAGTGTATGTATGTTTGTTACTCTTTCACGCAAAAAGTACTGAACGATCTATATACAATTTTGAACTAATGTACCTAGTACATCAAAAGAACACAAACGCACTTTATAAATATTTCATTTAATTGCACCTTAGTATAACGATAAGGGTCCAGGAAATATTGTCGCGTAGGTTAGTTACAGATTCGAATTAAAAGTGACGCCTGGCGTAGTGGCACAAGGGTGTGACTGTATACGCTACAGGTTGTGGGTTCGATTCCCAGTCCAGGAAATGCATATGTTAAATAATATTTAGTTATTTCATTTCCTCGCTCTGGTAAGAGGGTAAAGCGCGGCGTTGAGTTCCACCACTTAGCATGCAATGCCTCAATTCCGCGGAATGTGAGGAACGTATTGAATAGAACGGAGTGTCTTAACACTAGGTTCTCTAGCTCCCTCTGCCTATCTGCTATGTGCGGGATACAGCGTGAAGCTAAAAAAATATCTAGTTGTTATAAATATAGTAATAAAAAAACCATTATACCGCAGATTAATTGTAATTTCTAATTAATATTTGAAATTTAGACGTTTTTCAAAACAAAATTTGTATTATTTCATCACTCTGTACAATATTTTAAAATAGAGAACAGTAAAAGTAGTGACGTATCACTAAGTAATCTCTGTAATGTTGTATGTGGGATACGAATGAAGGTAATATGCTAATTGTATTATTCATTCATATACGACATATCAGCTTAGAGTGTAAACCTGCTAACTCATTATTTCTTATTATGACTTTCAATACCGTACGAAAGTATTTTTTTTTATGAATTAAATTACTTCCACGGACTTACACTTGCCCGTGCCTTTTGTTTAGATTATAGAACTATCTAATTGTATCTTAAAACTATGGTGAGGTCCTCACCAACCGACTTCTTTTTTTTACGTAGGTACGAAAGTATTAAAAAAAACAAGCAAAAAGCACAAATAGCAAGTATCAGTATTTGTTTTTTTAAATTGTCAAAAAATGTAATGTGTATGAATTGGACAGCGTCTGACTATAAAATGTGATTAGTTGTGTGAGTGACCCAATTTAAATGATTCTTTTTTTATATGATAACTGATACTTCTGATGTGGTCCCATTTAAATTTGGCAAAGATCTAACGAATTGTTTTTGACTTATTCTTAATAATTATTACTTTAGCGCTTTTTATTTGAAATCGGTTTCATTTTTTGAATAACATCTTAATTATCAACAATATTCATTACCTTTGTTAATATTGTTAACAAATTAAAAAATATGCAGTTAACAGGTTTACACTCTAAAGTCATGACTCATGTAAATTCTTTCTACTATCGCAATTTACAAGTACCCTCATATAAGTCACCTTCGGATTCCAGACCCTGGCCTCGACAGCGGCGATACTGATGACCTTCACAGCTGGACTGACTTCAGGGTACTCAGCGATTCTACTGCCTCAGCTGAAGTCCTCTGATACGATACCATGTGATGAGAGTACTGCTTCTTGGATAGGTAAGTTAGCTTTTATAATTTATCCCTAACGAGGTCAGAACGGAGCGCCAAACGCTACGGTCCCTGCATACCTCTTTCGCCTCGTCCATCGTCATTAACCTCTTCATACATGCCTTAATGTGTCATGTCCTTAATATAAATATATATTATGTAATAGATTTAGTTTAATTTGGTAAAAATATACTAACAAAAAAGCCCATCGTAGACAGCGGATTTAGAAGTGAAAGTTGTGGGTTCGATCCCCATTCAGGGGAATAGTTATATTTATAATTATTCTCTGGCAAGTCAAAACGCGGTACTGAGTTTCGCCACTAAAAATGAAATATTACTGATACAGGGCAGAAAGTGGAGAACAGAGTGTCTTAACACTATGCCTAACTCCCCTACTATTTCAATGATTCTGTAAAAAAATGTAATGTAACAATGTATACAGTAGTTGTAAGTTTGATTCTTACTCAAAAAAATATTTATACTTATAAATTAATAGGGCATAATATCTATACTTAAATATTAATAGAGCAATACGGTTCAGAAGTATATGAGTTAACGCTTACACTGGTGAATAAATGACTAAATCAAAACAATATCCTTTTTTTTTCAACTTCACGCTGTATCCCGCATATAGCAGGGTAGGCAGAGGGAACCTGAGAACCTAGTGTTAAGACACTCCATTCTCTTTCAACAATTCCGTTCCCTCTTTCCACCGAATTGAGGCATTGCGTGTTGAGTGGCGGAACTCAACGCCGCGCTTTGCCTTGTTACTAAACCCAAGAAATGAAAATATTAAATTTTACATTTCCTGGAATGGAGATCGAACCCACAACCTGACGCGTTTACAGTCGCACGCTTGTGCCTCTGCGCCACAACAGGCGTTTAATTATAATAATTTTTAGATAAAACGGTATTTATGTTACATAAAAATAAAATTCACTGTTAAACCCTAAAAACTTCAAAATACTTTGTCAAGTATGCATTTTCAATATATCAACTTATTCACGCTTATTATAAATATTATAATATGAACCTTCGAAAGATTTATTCGGATAAGAAGTATCATGAGTCATGACACAGATATCGTCATGTGACTCTACATAAGTGCGTGCTATGATTGAATAATATGGACTTTTATGATGGTTAAGTCGAGTATAAGTTAGATATAGCTTCGCGGATTTTTATAAGGAAAACAATATAATATATATATTTTTTACATTTTTTTGATAGACTAGCTTTTAAAATTAGCTATTAAAAAAAACAAGCGTGCGTGCAAACGCGACAGGTTGTGGGTTCCATTCCCACTCCAGGAAATAGAATTTTTCATTTCCTGGGTTCGGTAACAAGGCAAAGCACTGCGTTGAGTTCCGCCACTCAGCACGCAGTGCCTCGATTCGGCGAAAAGGGAGAACGGAGTATCTAAGCTCTAGGTTCCCTCTGCCTAACCTGCTATATGCGGGATACAGCGTAAAGCTATGTATGTTTGTATGTAAAAAAACATTGATAATTGCGAATTATTTATAGCCGAGTTTATTAATATTCTTGCTTAAATTATTTAATTTCTCCTTTTAGCCATTTAAAATAAAAAAAAATATGCTATATAACAACTACATACTTTTCTAACAACTGAATAGACGAAAAGAACCTGATGTTAAAATTCAATGTTGACATTCAGCCCAAATTTAAGACATTGCATAACGAGATGGCGGAACTTAACGCTGCATTTGCATTACCAAATTAATTTCTTTATTATTATTACCAATTTTTATTTACCATTACCAAATTAATTTCTTAATATTTGAAATTAATATAAATATTATCATGATCTTGAAAGGGAATCGAATCCGCAACCACCGCATTAAATGTTAGAAGGCCACTGTGTCACGATGACCTCAACGTTATTTTAAAATAAAATACAACCTTTGTCTCTCTCTACAGTAACTGGCTAAGTTAATTATTATTCAGAAACGGCTAAGTAGTTGCGTATTTATCCATTACTTTTTCGATATCATATTCTTTTTGAAATAAAAACTTCTTCATTTTTTAACAAGTAAAGACTGTTAAAAAAGTACATGTATTTCTGGGACTTTAGGTATTACTAGTGACCCGTTGACGCGTTAACAACGCGTTGCCTAGCAACGTATATGTCGCTTTATATAAACAAGCATGTCAAGCCATGTTAGTGTATGAAACATTTATTTTAATAATTTAATATATTTTTTATGCATTATTTTAAAAAGACATTATCCTCGTGCCCTCCTTCGCTATATAAACTATAAGTGTGCCAAGTTTCATGCACTTCCATCCGCATTATTTTCGTAAAATGTACCCCTTTTTAAAGTCAATAATTGATGTTGGTACTCTACACTTCTTCTTGTACACTATGTATGTCAATTTTCATACACCGTCCGCATAGTTTTCATAAAAAGGTATCCAATATTTTACCTTTACATATTTTAATATAATGATAATCTGTTTTATCAACGATATTATCGATTCGCCCTTGTTTAGCGCGATAGTAGGTAAGTTGTCTTAGCGGTATTAAATTAGGCAACCAGTCAAATATAAAGGGTCATGGACGACGATAATTGCAAATAATCAGCTCTGTAGATAGCATTCGTAGATAAATATTGATAGTATTAGCCTTTCTCCTTTGATATTGTTTTTAGCATGTTTTGATTAACTTCACCTGCCTATTATTGGAAAAAAAAATGTTATATTTGAAAATATGCACTTGTGTCCGAATTTGGTGACTGAAAAAAAATTACTATTCTATTTTGAACCACTTTTTTTCTTTAAGTTCACGCTGTATAACACATATGGCAGGGTAGGCAGAGGGAACCAGAGAACCTAGTGTTAAGACACTCCGTTCTCCACTTTCCACCGAATTGAGGCATTGCGTGCAGAATGGCGGTACTCAACGCCGCGCTTTGCCTTGTTACCAAACCCAGAAAATGAAAATACTAAACTTACATTTCCTGGAGTGGGAATCGAACCCACAACCTGTCGCGTTTACAGTCTTGTGCCTCTGCGGCACGATAAGCGTATGAAACTTTTTGCTAGTAAATTTGTAGACGTATCCAAATAAAAAAAGCAAAAAAAGCGATTTCGCGCTTTATACCATATAGCAGGATAGTTAAAGAGAATCTAGTGTCAAGACACTCCGTCGTCCACTTTTCTTCTGAATTCGAGACATTGTATGCTAAATGGCGAAACTCAACGCCGCGTTTTGTCTTACAAGAGCGAGGAAACGAAAATAAATTTAATACAATCATTTCAGCGAGTGAAAATCGAACCCATAACCAACCGCGTTTAAAACATTATATAACCATTTCACTACAATGGATCTTTTAATACATTGTAGAGATTCCACTCTTATACCTCTCATAGCTACTTATAAAAATCAACAGTAAATTTTCATTTCCTGGGTTTGGTAACAAGGCAAAGCGCGGCGTTGAGTTTCGCCACTCAGCATGCAATGCCTCAATTCGGTGGAAAATAGGGAACGTAGTGTCTTAACAATAGGTTCCCTCTGCCTACCCTACTATATGCGGGATATAGTGTGAAGCTATAAAAAAACTAAATTACTGATCAGTTCGTTGCGCGGCGTTGAGTTCCGCCACTCAGCACGCAATGCCTCAATTCAGCGGAAAGTGGGGAACAGAATTGTTGAAAGAGAATGGAGTGTTTTAACACTAGGTTCTCTGGTTCCCTCTGTCTACACTGCTATATGCGGGATACAGCGTGAAGTTAAATAAGTTCGTTTCTAAGTACGAAAGTACATGTTTACTTTGGAATACTAATTGTTTTTTATATAAAATATGTAAATATGTCAATGACCCCAAACCTAAATACCAATTTAACAAAATTCAAATTTTCCTTTGTTTCAAAAACCGGTTTATTGTTCACTTTTTATGTAACACTTTCAGTATGAAAATTGAAAAAAGTCGTTTTAGCTTCTTTGTCTAAATTAAATAAAATTTTTGTTTATACAATTTGATGCTTTATAAAACATAATTAGATTAATAAAGTACAAAAAATCCAAGATTAAATAAAATTTAATTAAAATTTTTAAAAAAAATTGTACTAAAAGGCTAATTTTTTTTCTATATAGTTAATGGTGTCAATAGATCACTTAAAAAGCATCCCAGGGATTGAAAAAATATATATTTCTTACTTTTTACAACAGCGTCTTTTTTAGTTTTTTAAAATATTTTTTTTTTAACTTCACGCTGCATTCCGCATATAGCAGGGTACGCAGAGGGAACCTGAGAACCTAGTGTTAAGACACTCCGTTCTCTTACAACAATTCTGTTCCCCACTTTCCGCCGAATTGAGGCATTGCGTGCTGAGTGGCAGAACACAACGCCGCACTTTGCCTTGTTACCAAACCCAGGAAATGAAAAGACTCGAACCCACAACCTGTCGCGTTTACAGTCGCACGCTTGTGCCTCTGCGCCACGACAGGCGTTATTATAGATATTAATTTCTTATTTTTATTTGAATGTATTAATACAAGCGTGTTTTTATTTTTCATATTATCAATCATTGAGCATTGTCATCGGTTCTTAATGAGTATGCAAAAATTCAAATCAATCTGACGTTTCAATGTCGGTCAAAATCACGTGCAAAGTTTCCGTTACAGAGATACATACCAAGCTAATAAAAACGTGTTAAAGAGGCTATATATATGAAAAATATAAATTTTCCTTTTGCATTCTTTTAGATATATTATGAAACATACTACTTAGCGGAACCCAACGCCGCCGCAACAAAAAAAATAGACTTTGTTATATATACCGCGGCGTTGAGCTCCACCACTCAGCACGCAATACCTCAATTCGGCGGAAAGTGGGGAACGGAAATCTTAAGAGTGTCGGTGTTACGGAGTGTCTTAACACTAGGTTCTTAGGTTCCCTCTGCCTACCCTGCTATATGCAGGAGACAGCGTGGAGCTATTAAAAAAGTATACATAAAAGAAACTTTCTAAAAATAAAGTTTATACCTGCAGCCATCCTGTAAACACAAACAGTAAATAAATGGACATAAATTTGACAAAATACAATAAAACTGTATAAAATGTCATAAAAGTGTATAAAAACCCATAAAACGTAAACATGCCATAATAAAAGACAAGTCAACAGGATTCGAACTCATAACTGATGCAATAAGTTATCTGTAAATAATTTCTCTTAAATTTCTACATAAAATACAATAAAACCATATAAAATCTCATAAAACTGTATAAAAACTTATAAAATTTATAAGTTATATGCCATAATATAAAAAATATCGACGGGATTCGAACTAGTTACTGATGCAATAGGTTATCTGTATGTATGTATGTAGTAAGAGGTGTTGCAAATGATTGCGATAGTACCGGTCGTATCTAAATGTTAAAGTTCGAGGAACAATAAACTTTGGTGTATGTTTAACACGTCAAAACATTTTATTACGCTTCAGTGAATTGATTGATGAGGACGTCGGTTCGATTCCGGGTATGGTCAAGTATTTAGGAGAATAATGTTTTCTTTTTAAATTATTTTAAAAAAGAGATTATCAAGTTGAGTGTTTTTTATGTGTTACTGTGTGAGTTTATACTGGAGGAACCTATTTTTATGATTTTTTCAAAATATTTCTGTAAAGATCTTTCTTTTTTTTATTTCTTTTAATTTTTTTGTAAAATACTACATATTTTATTAAACTTGCCAGATAACAACTTAGATACAGATGTAGTCCTACTTCACGCTGACAGTTCAGAGTTAAGACACTCCGTTCTCTTCCAACAATTCCTTTCTCCACTTTCCGCCGGATTGAGACATTGCTTGCGGCGGAATTTAACGCCACGCTTTGCCTTATTACCAAACCCAGGAAATAAAAATACTAAATATTATTTAAAATTTTAATTTCCTGGAGTTCTTCTGCTCAGAACTAACAAGTACTGAAATATATTTTGATTAACGTTTGTTGTTCTTTAACGTAAAAACTTCGATCTAAATGAAAGCTCAAAATAACATACAAGCTAAAATTTATAAATATTTCGTGTAATTTGGCCTTAACATAACGATAAATATTTATTATTACTAGAGTTTCCGTTGACGCGTTAACAACGCGTTGTCTATAAATTTATACTTATGTCACTTTATATAAACATGCATGTCGAATCATGGTAGTGTGTGTTACATTTATTTTATTAATTTAATATATTTTTTATGCATTATTTAAAAAAATATTAGCATTCTGCACTCCTTCGCTATATAAACTATAAGTGTGCCAAGTTTCATGCTCCTCCGTCCGCGTATATTTCGTAAAAAGGGATCCAAAATTTTTGGTTCATGTATTTATATATAGATAAATGCAATAGTAACGGTGGATGCTTGTTACTCTATCACGCAAATACTAAACGTATCTGGATGAAATTTTTCAGTAATGTCTCATATAGGTTGAGGCCAGTCGTGGCGCAGAGGCACAAGCGTGTGATTGTAATCACGACAGGTTGTGGGTTCGACTCCCATTCCAAGAAATGAAAATATTAAATATGTATAATAATCAATATTTAGTATTTTCATTTCCTCGCTATGGTAACAAGGCAAAGCGCGGCGTTGACTTTCACCACTCAGCACGTACTCGGTGTAAAGTGGGGAACGGAAATCTTATTGGAAAAGAGTGTTTTAACACTAGGTTCTCAGGTACTCTCTGCCTATCCTGCGGGATACAGCATGAAACTTATTTTCCGCTGGATTGAGGCATTGCGTGCTGAGTGGCGGAACTCAACGCCGCGCTTTGCCTTATATATCATATAGGTCAAAATAGCACAAGGAATACAATTTCTACAGATTTTGTGTAATTTGGCTGTAATAAATGATAAACATTACATATAAATATTCAAATGAGCGTAACAGTAACATTGGTACATCATATCACGGTTAAAGCGATTTAGATTCCGCATTTCAATTATAAATAGAATAACGAATAACTATTGATGCCAAAATTTAAGAACATACTGTTAATTGCTTTTACAGTTTTGAAAGAGTTAATATTGAAAAATATGAATATTGAATTATAATTAAATTTTTAACTAAAATGAAAACGTATTTTAAAAAATCACTCTTAAAGGAACAATTATTACGAATAACTCAAAAACTACTGATACCTTTTTAACTAAATTAAATGATCTCTTAACTATATTAATTAGGGATCACATCAGAAGCACTAGCTGTAAAAAATCATTAAAATTTTTTCACTCAGTAAAAAAAAATGTGTAAATACACATTAAAAAATACAGTCGCGACAGGTTGTGGGTTCCCACCCCAGGAAATGTATAATTTAGTATTTTCATTTCTTGGGTTTGGTCACAAGGCAAAGCGCGGCGTTGAGTTCCGCCACTCAACACGCAATGCCTCAATTTGGCGGAAAGTGGGGAACGGAATTGTTGAAAGAGAATGGAGTGTCTTAACACTAGGTTCTCTGGTCCCTCTGCCTACCCTGCTATATGCGAGTTACTGTGTGAAGTTAAAAAAAACCACTCTAATTGACCCCTTCCTTTTTTTAAATCGGTTAAATTATATAAGCTATTTGCATATAGATAACAAAATGAAAAAAATACTTAAAGATAAATGTTAATACAAATAGTTTCTAACCTTGAAAACATCATGCACTTTATACCAAATTTATGTGTATTTAAATGTATCTCTTGTCATATCAGTACATTGGTATTCAAGTCCACGGCCTCTAACGTCATAAATAGCTACTAACTGTGTAAACATATTGCTACAAGCAATCATCGTAAATTATAACCCTTCAAATAAATGTACGTAGGCTAATTAAAATTATGTTTACTACGTATTATATTAAATGGGCAATTTTCTTGATTTAATATTGACTAAGTTGTTAAAATAAAATGTAAAATTTACTAGAGAAGAAACTTTTTAGAACTCCATGAATTCTCTGTCCGGGTTCTAGGCCTATTGCCTTCCAGAGAAGCAAAAAAATGTAAGCTTAAGAGCCCCTTTAAAGTGCTTTTTAACGCTGTTCTAGATTTTATCTCTACCTAACCAAATTTGTATAAAATAATATATCTAAATAATTATTATCTTGTTACAGCGGCAATGGCAGCACTTCCCATGGCACCCGGCTGTCTCATCGGAGGATGGCTCATGGAGAAATTTGGCAGAAGAAATGCTCATTACATGGTCTGTGCACCATTCCTGCTCGGCTGGATCCTCATAGCTGCAGCTAACAACCTCGCCCTTATACTTCTCGGGAGGTTCTTCACAGGACTTTGCGTCGGTCTCATCGGACCTTTAGGACCAGTTTTTATTAGCGAGACATCCAGTCCACAGTTAAGGGGTATTTTCCTTGCGGGTATATCCTTAGCCATCGCTTTCGGAATCTTCATCTCGCATCTTATTGGCACTTACGTACACTGGCAGTGGACAGCAATCGTTTGCTGTATATTCCCAATTGTATCTGTTATATTATTAAGTTTGATTCCTGAGAGTCCAACTTGGTTAATCTCAAAAGGTCAAATCGAAGACGGCGTGAAAGCCTTCAGCTGGTTACGAGGTTACGATGATGAAGCAAGAGCTGAGTTAAAAGGTATTATAGACAAAAGAAAAGCTGCTGACTTAGAACCCGTACCAACGCTACGAGAGAAGATCAACAGCTTAAAATCACCAGAACTCCTAAAACCATTATTTATTATGATTGTATTTTTTGTAACTTGCCAATTTTCTGGCGTAAATGCTGTTGCATTTTATTCAATAGAAATCATAGAGAAGGCGGTCGGCAAGGGCATTGATCACTACGTGGCCATGTTAGCTATCGATTCATTAAGGACTGTAATGTCAGTCGTGGCTTGTGTCACATGCAAGAAATACGGACGTCGACCGTTGTGTATGATAAGCGGAATTTTCACTGCCCTATCGATGGTTGGATTATCCATGTTTTTGTACTGGGCTGATGGAAAACCAACTAACCTAACTTGGATTCCATTGTCATGTTTGATGGCCTACATATGTGCCATTTCTATAGGACTTGTTCCCTTACCTTGGATGATGTGTGGGGAAGTCTTCCCATTGAAGGTTCGAGGTCTAGGATCAGGTATCAGTTCTGCGACAACATTTGTGTCTTTCTTCATTGTGGTCAAGACTGCTCCAGGGATGATGACGAATTTGGGAGAAGTGTTCACTTTCCTCCTCTACGGTATTATAGCACTTATCGGTACCGGTATCCTATACTTTATACTGCCTGAAACAAAAGGTAAAAGTCTCCAAGAGATCGAAGATAAGTTTAAAAGTGGTAAAATAAGCATAGCATAATTTTTATTTATATTTTTTAATGTAATTTTAATTAATTTTAAGATATTCCATTGAAATTTACTCGCTCAAAGCGCAATTTTCGTTATCTGTGATATTATAGACTTAAAAAATTAATAAATATACATGTGTTATATTCTAATTGTGATATTTTATTTTGCTCATCCCCAAATTATTGTCAAGTATTAAAAATAATAAAGTTTCAATATTGAAAATATTTATTTATATTTTATCCCAACAAAATAGACGTGAGTTGTTCACTTAATCCCTGTTTTTTGATAACCTATCTAGGTTGTTTAATATTTCGATTGATTTATAATATTTGATACAATTGTAAATGTATTAATTAAGCATTGTAAAGAAAAAAATGTATAAAGATTTAGAATACATTAACAGTGCAACGATCCTGAATTGATTCCTATTGATAATTTTGTATGAGTAGATATATTGGAGTAGCTTGCTTTATTTAACATGTCGAGAGAGCTTCTATGCCATAAAAGTGTATTATGGAAATTTTTGGTTTAAGCTGACTTCTTTTTAAATTGGTAAATGAATAACTTTACAACCATTCTTCTTCATCTGTGTTCTTTTCTTTTACAATATGATGTATTTTAGTATGATTCATATGATCATAATGAATGATTATATTCAGGTACGCATTAAGAGTCGAAACGTTAGCTTTCATTTAGTTTTTAGACTAGAGAATGATTTATCAGCTTCAGCGACTTTAAATTAATGAGTCTATTTCATTCACTTTTCATAATCTATCTTTCTATCTTCAACTGTTCTACATAGTGCCCTAAATCTAACATATGATTTTATCTCTGCGATTATTTCAAGAATACATTGGTAAACTTGTGGCCTTTACGGCACAGCGTCAGATTCTAAACGCGAAGGTTGTGAGTTCGATTCCCACTACAGGGAAACTATGTAAGCTTTTTGTTACTCAGCTCTAGTACCACAAAGGGCGACGTTAAACTCTGCCACTCAACACACACTGTCTCTAATTTAAACGGAAAGTGAAATATGGAGTGTATTAACACTAGAATCTTTCTGCCTACGCTTTGCGGAAAAACGCCTAAGGCGAAAATAGAAGACAAAGGTAAAAGACATTATACATTGTATGTCACTGTCACATTATTTTTTTAAAAAAGAAATATATTCCTTGATAAAAAACACTATATTGTGTATTTTAAAATATTCTTTATTTCATAATTCTTGTAATAATGTACTCTCTAATAGGCGTTTTAGAAGTGTCAAATTGACGTCTAAAAATTCCCTACTGAAGGTAAGACCCCGGAGGAAGTAGGAATGCTACTTAGTTGATTTTTTAAATAAAGGAAACTGTAAAAATGTGTTTGCGAGAGAACTCTCACTCACTACACTAACATTTGTGTGAGTTGTTTCTTTGTCATAGACGTGCTTTTGCTATATATATTGAGATTTAAATCACAAAGATACTAACGAATCATGAACTTGATGTAAATGTTACTTATAACTTATTTTCATAATAAAAGGACGCCTGTCTTGGCGCAGAGGCCCCAAGCGTGCGACTGTAAACGCGACAAGTTGTGGGTTCGATTCCCACTCCAGGAAGTAGAATTTTTCACTTCCTGGGTATGGTAATAAGGCAAAGCGCGGCGTTGAGTTCCTCATCGTGCCTCAATTCAGCGGAGAGTTGGGAACGGAGTGTCTTAACACTAGGTTTCCTCTGCCTACCCTGCTATATACGGAATACAGCGTGAAGTTAAAAAAATATATAAAAGGAAAAAAACAGCTCAAATAAAACAAACAAAAATTAACAAATTGCATATATTAGTTAACAAATTAATAAAAAATACATAAAAAATGGCACATTACAACGTTTTACGGGTAATAAAATAAATGCACATCGGTACAAAGAACAAGTGAGACAATATCTTATTAACAATTAGTTTTCATATTATTAAAATTACTATAAATTAGTGCATGTCTTTAAGTTTGTCGCATTAGAAAAGTTATTTGCTCTTGGGCGTGTTGTTTGTGTCAAAGATATACAGAGATATTCAATAGTATATATTGATAATAATGTACGAGTTAGCTAAATGTTTGGACCATGTGTGATGTTTCGGTGGAGAACCATATAAAGCCCGAAAAAGGAACCCTGACGGACCCTAAATCTGTAATTTGTGTAACAAAATAACTGTAGTATGCTATATTACTACAAGTATAAATGTTGCGAGTGGCTTTTGTATCCTGATTGTTTTGCTATCCTCAAAATTCAGGCACCCACAGAAGAAAACTGTCTTGTATGTTGTATGTCATATTTCATCACAAATTAAATACTTAGCGAACTTTTCTCTTAACAGTACAGTCAGATAGGACCAAATGACAAGACACTACATTCTCCTTTGTTTGAATTTTGGTCACAAATTAAAAGAAACAAAGCTAAAGTATAAAGTAACATTAACAATACGCTCAAGATTCGTTATGATGGTTATATTTAATTATATTAAATAATTAGAATTAAGTTAACGCATCCATAATGTAAAAACTCCGAACAGAAATCTGATAATTGGAACTGGATTTATTTGGATCTTGGCTTAACAAGTCTGGAAGCTGGTGGTGCAAATTTGGCGAAGCCTTGCTGGTCGAAGACTGGAAGAAGATCCCTCACTCGAGCAGACACTGTGCCCCCCGTCACCCTAGAAACATAGGCTCTGTGAACAAATAATTTGGTTTTAGGGTGCATTCTACTATCTACTACTAATACTAAAGTGGATTTTATTGTGGAATTACTTCTATACTATTCTATATATTAACGTCATATTAATGTCATATACGGTGTGCTAATTTTTGAATAAAAAAAAATTGATTACCAAATGTCGTTAGACTAGAAAAAAAAATTATGGAGACAATATTTCTAATGTGTATAATTAAGTATATTGGACAAGCTTGAAATTTTTAATACAAAGGTATTTGTTTCAGTTATAACTAGAACTAATGCAGACTTTAACCCTTTCCACTCCAACGCTGTTTTTGTTTTTATTCCACCAGCTCCACGCTAAAATTACGTCTTTTAACTTTTAATGTTTTTTGTGTATTTTGTAAAAAAACGATTTTTTCTTATTTCATAAACTTTATTTTATGAATAATTACATGATACTATATTATAATTCTTAATTTTAATCTTTATAAACCCTTTTGGTATGGCATTTTTCAGTGTCGAGTAACACTCGACATTGGAGTGGAAAGGGTTAAGGGTTTAGTTAGACTAAATGCAGTGACCTCTATTTCAACGAATAGGCCTAAATTATTTACTTTTTTTATTATTTACATATCTTGTAAAAGTAATAAGTATTTCTCAAACAAAACTCACCGGCTAGGTTTAATCAACTTAGCGGCCTGCGCAGGAGTGGCCAGTTCAGTTGGAAAATAAGTTGCACCATAAAAATCTAGACCGTTTTGGAGCAAAATGTTAGCCTCTTCAATATTAGCTAGCGTCACTCTCATCACGCTAGATGCCTCCTTTGGCACCATACTGCTGACCAGCTCTCCGTCGATGTTGGTGATGGCGCGTGATGGGGTCTTTTCTAAGGGTTTCGGAGTAGAAGTGCCTAAAATTATGTGGAATGACATTTTGTTTTGATGGATGTATGGTTACCTAAAATTATGTATCTATTTTTAAAGTAATGTTTGAATAAATGCTATAAATGTATATGTTTGTTTTTACATGTTTTTCTAGTAATTCTTTGATAAAGCAAGAGATTTCACCTCGAAGTCTCGCAAATGAGAACGTAGGAAATTATAATCGGTCTCCACTTATAGTTAGATTAGTTCTGCCTATCTAATTATGGTAAATCAAGATAAAAATATAGTGAACTTATTTATTGTAGGATATAGTACAATCTACGTGGTTTTATGTTTGGTAAAACTTTTTTTAAATCCTTACTAATATTATAAATGCAAAAGTAACTCTGTCTGTCTGTCTGTTACGCTTTCACGCCTAAACCACTGAACCGATTATGATGAAAATCGGTATGAAGATAGAACTGAACTTGGGAAAGGACATTGGATACTTTTTATCTCGAAAAAAAGGGTAGAAGGGGTTAAAATAGGGGATGAAAGTTTGTATGAAAGTTCCTTATTGTCAAACACAAAGTCATGTAAGATTATTCAACTGTTAACAACTTTCACACCTAAACCACCAATTTTGACAAATAGTCTAGACCTTGGGAAAGACTGTGGATTACTCTTTACCATGTCACGCGATATAACCGAATTCCACGCGGGCGAAGCCGCGGGCAGAAAGGCTAGGGCTAGTATTTATATAAATATACTCTTTTTAAGAAATAACTTATCAGATAAGTTGCGATGAAGTCTTAATATGAGTTACTATTTACATATAATACCTGTATTTCCTTCACGAGGAGACCCAGCAAAATGCAAGCGTACAGCTTCCACTACAGAAGTAAACTTATACAGAGCGTGACGCACATCCTCTTCAGGCACGTCATCAGGAATATCATACACGTAAATGGTGAAGGTTTTTTGAGGACGACACGGTATCGCAATCTGAAGAAAAAAATCATCAATCATTTGCAAAATTTTATGTAATATGTTATAGACTTATAGTGGAACAAAATTTGCGAAATAAAGTTGAAAGAAAATTAATAATAGATGAAGGTAAACATATGAATGTTTTTGTTGTTCCTTCGATTAAAACATCAGCGTTAAGGTTTTTAATTTCTGTCTACACATTCTCTGATTATGCGAGGATGGAATTAAGAAATTAATAGAATGAAGATTATAAGAAATTAGAAGTTTTAATAAAAAAAGAGTCAAACAAGCCTTTGCATAGCCAATTTTTATTAAAGCCAAGTAAATTAAGTAAATTTAAGCCGAAAAAGCAGCCAAGAGATGAAGGGCAGAGAATTACCTTTCTATAGAACCTGGAGCCGGTGACCTTGTGGAAACCCTTCTTGAACACCATCTGGTAGTCATCAACGCTTGAGAATTTGAACAGGATGCCAGTCGCAGTTTTCGTGAGAGAAAAGCAGCCTTTGAATTCCATTTTCTCGCAAATAGCCGAAGCTTTTTCCATGCTCAGACCATGGGATGGTGTTAATAGGAAAGCTCCCTTGGTAAGAAAATGTTCGGAGTCCGATATATCGGACTCGCTGTCTCCGCCCTTCATCAAGGTATGGATCTGCTCTTTCCACGTGTAAGGGTCTGACATCTGTACCAATTATTTTTTTAGTTAATTTAGATTTTTTGTGTTGATAATTGTTATAATTTAAAAGTACTTTTTGGTTTTTGTTACCATAGTACAAGGTAAGACTGGCACACACAGTGGCAGAGTAAATAAAAAAAATTTTTTTGTTAACTTACTCTACCTAATTAAATTTGGTTCAAGCAGATTGAAAGTAACGAATTTAATATCCTATTAAGATTATAAATGCTAAAGTTTGTGACAATGGATGAATATTTGTTACACAAAAACTACTGACCAGGTATATATGAAACTACAATAACATAGCTATTTAACATTAGAACAACAAAAATGCCATAATTCACAATAATTATTATATTTAGGCTATAATATAACCAAAAATATATATTTCACAATCAAGAATCAAACCAAATATCAAACTACTACTAAAGTTAAGATGACATCTCTACATAAATCAAAAACCTTAATAAATACGTAACGTTGTTAAATTGTACATGGAAGTTGACGAAATGAATTCAATCTATCATTTGAAAGCACTTTATAAAAACAATAGCTTATAAATATTTGAAGACAGCAGCGACCCGGGATGGTCGCGGTCGGTTGCTCCTTCCCGATCATAATTATAGCATTGTTTTAGCTTCCGTTAAAAAATACTTTGTACTTGTTAAAAGGGGTGTGGATAGGAAATTTTTGTATGTACAATATGAGTTTATATTTTTGTTTTAAATTAAAGTGAGACGCTGATTTTTTGAAGAAAATTGAGAAAATTAAATACATATGATTTATTGTTCTTTATTTTGCTATTAATCATTAAGCCTAGGAGGTAAATATGGCTAAATGGGACATCATCTGTCTGTAAACGGGAGTGGTCATGGGTTTGATTCCCATTCAGGGTAATGAACATGTTTATATTTTCATTTTTTCGTATATAAAATCTGGTAAGACAATGTGCAATTAATTTTACTACTCAACATGCAATACCTCACATTGAAATAGAAAGTAGAAGACGGAGTGTCTTAAAACTAGATTCTCTCTGACTATCCCGTTATGCGTGAAGCTGCGTTAAGTAAGGACCATTCAAAATCAAAACATTTTCTTATTTTTTTTAGCTTCACGTTGTATCCCGCATATAGCAGGGTAGGCAGAGACTGAGAACCTAGTGTTAAGACACTCCGTTCCCCACTTTCCGCCGAATGCATTGCGTGTTAAGTGGCGTAACTCAACGCCGCGCTTTGTCTTGCTACCAAACCCAGGAAATGAAAATACTAAACTTTTACATTTCCTTGTGTGGGAATCGAACTCACAACCAGTCGCGTTGACAGTCACACGCTTGTGCCCCTCCGCCACGACAGCCGTTACCTAAGCTTAATACTAATTGAATATATTTCTAGCAATCAATACACTGAAATGGAACAAAATTAGTTAACGGCACACCATAATACCATAATTACTATCGTGGGCGGACAAGATAAGCTAACTGAATTGTTCCCACGACATCGTAAAGCCATGTTTGGATATAGTTAGTAAAGTAATTTACTTGTTACTCCAATTGAACGAGGTCTTTTTTATTATGTATAATTATTGATGGGGAAATTAGATTTAGTAGATGGAAGCAATGCGAGTTCTTTCTTAATTTGGCTTTTTTTTATGTGTTGTGCTTATCGTGGCGCAGAGGCACAAGCGTGCGACTGTAAACGCGACAGGTTGTGGGGTCGATTCCCACTCCAGGAAATGTTAGAATTTTCATTTCCTGGGTTTAGTAACAAGGCAAAGCGCGGCTTTGAGTTCCGCCACTCAGCACGCAGTGCCTCAAATCGGCGGAAAGTGGGGAACGGAATTGTTGTAAGAGAACGGAGTGTCTTAACACTAGGTTCTAAGGTTCCCTCTTTCTACCCTGCTATATGCGGAATACAGCATGAAGTTTGGGTGAAGCGATTTTGATGATTCTCTTTTTATATCATAGCTAGTGCTCCTGTTGTTGTCACGTTTCAATCTAGTTAAGTTGTGACGAGCAGTTCATGAATTATTTATAATAATTTTGCTGTTGAGCGTGTTTGGGTTAAAGTCGGTTTCTTTTTGTGTTAAAATCTTAAATTTATTTACTTATTATTTTCTAGCTTCACGCTTTATCTCTAGCGGCCTAGTAAATTGTACTGTAGTTATTAGAAATGAATTTTATAATGATTATAAAGCTCAATCTCTAGTTCATAATATTTGCGTATGAAGCGTGAATAGTTGGGTAAGTCAATTTGCACGTTTTGTTAAATATGAATAGGTACTGTGGATCAATATGAAAATCAATCAAATCAAACACTCTCGCTCAAAAAATGTAATTAAGTAAAATAAATTTACATTTATTTATTTACAGATAAACCTTAATTTGAAAATGTCTTCCCTGAAAATTATGCATTTTCGATTTATCAACTTATTAACGCCTGGTTCGTATGTAAGCATATACAAAAAATATTTAACATACATACATACATAGCTTCACGCATATAGCAGGGTAGGCAGAGGGAACCTAGTTTTAAGACACTCCGTTCCCCACTTTCCGCTGAATTGAGGCATTGCGTAACTAAATGCTGCGCTTTGCCTCTGTTACCAAACCCAAGAAATGAAAAATTCCATTTCCTGGAGTGGGAATCGAACCCACAACCTGTCCTGTTTACAGTCGCACGCTTGTGCCTCTGCGCCACGACAGGCGTTATTTAACTAAATCATAACATTACGTAAATGTTTAACTAGATTATAATTTAATAATAATACACAACGAGTTAAGTATATCATATCTCACAGTACTCATAGAGAAGGTTTATTTTGGTTTTCTTTGTCTAGATTTAGGCTTTATCGCCTTATTGAAGCTTTTTGTCCAAAATCGGGACATCGCATGTTGAGTGGCGGAATGCGAATTCGATCGAAATTAGTCTTGGCATTAAGTTGTCTATGAGTACCGTGTTATCCAAGATAGCATAAGAACATGTCCTTGTAAGTTCAAAAGACTTCTCCATTTACAATAATGTAAGATATACTAACCTAAAACCATGTTCAGCCGATTATTGTTTATGATTGTGTACCCGTATCTATGTATGTATATTTAGAGTAAGCTGTGGTAAACGGTGTGGGTGTTGCATTTATTAATTTATTTTATTTATTTTTATTTATTTATTTATTTTATTTAGGTTTGCTAGTGGTTATTACATACACATTACAAAAATTTACATCACTAACATAAAATTGGTTCTGTAAATGCATAACCGTTTGAAAGCAAACACGAAATGCTTTGATGTGTCCGATTTCACTAGAATTAATGTTTTTTTAACTCCAATTTTTTTATGTAATATTGTTTGTTTACCCCAATAAATGAAAAAAGAAACTTAAGTTCTTTGAAATGAATCATGTCGTACATAATTTTTATTAGACTTAACTGTTATTTTAGGATTTAACTGTAGTTTTTCTTTTCAGCTTCACGCTTTATCTCCGCGTTCCGTCTGAACTTCAGACATTGCGTGTTAACAGAACTCAACGCCGCGTTTTGTCAATTAATTAAAAAGTAATTAATTATGAAAACATAGTGCTTAATTTATTAAATAATAGTAGCAATAGTGTATTCAATAAGTACTTCTATTTTATTTAACAGCTACTAATTCGATATAAATTACAAAATATTTAGCTTTATAATCCTTTTATTT
Source organism: Philaethria dido (assembly GCA_033558755.1). NCBI lineage: Eukaryota > Metazoa > Arthropoda > Insecta > Lepidoptera > Nymphalidae > Philaethria > Philaethria dido. The sequence goes on along the minus strand of JAKGSA010001141.1, from coordinate 4,496 downwards.
TGCTTTTCAATATAAATGTTTTTAAGGATGGAAATTTTTCACTCTTTCACGCAAAAATTGCTGATCGAATGTACGTGAACCTTTACAGTAACATACCTAATACATCAGAATAATATATAAGCTAAAATTTATAAAGATTTTGTGTATTTTGGTCATAATATAATGATAAATTTTAAATATATATTTTTTATTTTTCAATGATCATTTTGACATATTTTAAAGTGGTATCAAGACATTAAGAATTATAAACATTAACTATATTAGAGCAATTGGATAGAATGTCAAATACCAAAAAACTTCATATTTTAAAAACAGCTTTACCCTATACGTGTAATTCTTCAAGATTGTGTCCTTTTCCGATTCATATGGTCCAAAATTTTTGACACTTTTGGCATAATAAAACGTGTTCCTGGTACTACAAAATATATATTTAAGATCCCTATCTCACCTACTTTCATAGCATTATATTATGCTAAAAGTGTCATTCATTTCATTTCCTTGGTTTGGTAACAAGGCAAAAATCCGACGTTGAGTTCCGCCGCGTTTCCGAGTGGAAAATGGGGAACGGTGTATCTTAACACTAGGATCCCTCTGCCTACTCTGCTATATGCGGGATACAGCGTGAAGCTTTATATGTATGTACGTAAAAGTGTCAAAAATTTTGAGCCATGTGAATCAGGTAAAGAATGAAATCTTGAAGAAATACCCATATCCCGCACAGCAGGGTAGTCAGAGAGAATCTCGTGTCAACACACTCTATTCACCGCTTACCACCTGAATTCAAGGCATTGTATTAAGTGGCGCAACTCAACCCCGCGCTTCGTTTTGCTATTTCATTTTGCTTCTTATAACATTCATTACAACATATCTAAATTTTGAAATATTTCAATCCAACTAATATTACAAATGAGAAAGCTTGCGATTTATTACTCTTTCACGCAAAAACTTCTAAACGGATCTAGATGAAGTTTTACAATAATATAGCTTATATAGAATAAGATATAGGCATTAATAAAGATTTCGTATAATTTTGCCTTTGGTATTTCTAAAAACTCAAAATATATTACGTTACTCGAAACTTCAAATCAAAAAATCCAAAAAAAATACATTTACAAGTACAAAAATTAAATAAAAATTCGTATCTACATACCGATGATCGTTCCTTCTTCTTGTTGTCAACAGCGTCCTGTCTGTCTGTGTCAGAGGCACCTTCGGCTAAGGACATTTTGTTAGTGAGATGCGCGCGCGCTGCTCCCAACTATACCACCGAATGTTCGGTCGACTGTGACGCGAAGCAAGACTTATGGAGGGGTCTTTTAAACTTATTTAGTTATAATTAATTTATATTTCTTTATGTAGCTTCACGCCGTATCCCGCACATAGCAGGACAGCCAGAGGGAGGAAACCTAGTGTTGAAACACTCCGCGTTCTGATAAGGTTTTCATTTCCCACTTTCGACCGAATTGAGGCTTTGCTTGCTGAGTGGCGGAACTCAACGCCGCGCTTCGCCTTGTTACCAGAGCAAAGAAAAGAAAATACTAAATATTATTTAATATTTTCATTTCCTGGAGTGGGAATCGAACACACAGCCTGTCGCGATTACAGTTGCACGCATGTCCCACAACAGACCTCTGCGGAAATACTAAAAAATTTTTTTTTTATTTGTTTAGCTTCACGCTATATCCTGCACATAGCAGGGTAGGTAGAGGGAGGGAACCTAGTATTAAGTCACTCCGTTCTATTAAGATTGCCGTTCCCCACTTTCCGCTGAATTTAGGTATTGCGTGTTCAATATCGGAACTCAATGCTGTCCTTTGTCTTGTTACCAGAGCGAAATATAATTAATATAATAAACTTATATACTTTTGAGTTTTGTCTCCTTCCATTCCATGGATAGCAGAGTAAACAGAATAATAAGGTAAAGAAGCTCTATTTTCCTTTTTCTATCCAATTTCATGACATTGCGTGTTGGGTGGCGGACCTCAACCAACTGTCAACCTCAGTTACTCGTAGAATACGAATATAATTAGAATAAAATCATTCCTCCGAGCGGAATCGAAACCACACTACCCGTGCCACTTTGTGCCACTGCGCCACGATGGCCTCTAAAAATGTATTATTATGAAATATAAATTAACGCCATCGTAGCTCAGTGACTATTGTTGTAGGTTCGTTTCCAATCTAAGAAATAATTATATTAAAATTGTATTCATTTTTTTTATGGATAACGGACGGCAAACGAGCAGAAGGACCACCTGATGGTAAGTGGCTACCTTCGCCCATAGACATCTACAACACCAGAGATGTTGTAAATGCGTTGCCTACCTAGACGATATAGATGGAAGGGGAGGAAAATGTAGTAGTTCGTTATCGGAACCATGTGGTGGTTCCACCACATTTTGGGGAAAGGGTGGGGTGGGATAGGGGAAAACCTGGCTTACATGCCATCGAACCAGAACACATCATTAGATATTTGGCGGTTCGTCTTTGACATGATAGTGGTCGCGAGCCAGTGGTCATTTTCCTTGCCTTTGCTCTGGTAAGTTAATGTGGTAAGATAATATTTTCTTCAATAAACAAATTATGAAGATAAATATAAAGTTTCAGTTGTGATGGTGCTTAGAAATTGTTAGACTTTAGTTATAACTAGTCAACGGGGCTATCCATATAATCTTAGTTTTAGACATATTTTCTAGTAACATTAGATTCTCTGGTTCCCTCTGCCTACCCTGCTATATGCGGGATACACCGTGAAGCTAAAAAAAATAAAAATTCGACTCCACAGTTTTTCCTATAGGATTTCTTTATGACAGGAACTGTTGTGTCATCTTTATGTAGTTTATGTGCCGACACGAGACGTCGCTGTGTGCCGCATTGTTACACTTTGAAGGCTAAGCAATATGTTGACTTTATTGTTTAAACTTTTTTAATAGATTTCGATTTGGTTTTAATTTTATTTGCGGGGTTAGGTTACGTCACCTAGTGTAATGTCGCTGAATAAAGAAAAAATAGGAATATTTATACATGGATTACTCTCTTTTAATGTACTTTTGTAACGTGATTAAACTTTAATAGATTTCGATTTGGTTTTAATTTTATTTGCGGGGTTAGGATTTACGTCACCCTAGTGTAATGTCGCTGAATAATATTTATACATGGATTACTCTCTTTTAATGTACTTTTGTAACACGTGATTAACGTATTGCAAAATTTTAAAATATTTTTTTGTATTAAATTTCATTTTTTACATAAAAAATATTGATAGATTTTATGATATGTCGGTTCACATTAGAGGATATTCTGACGATATTTAGACGATATTCTGCTTGACAAATTCCAATTAAAATATTTTTTATTAAGAACAGAAATTTATTATGTAAATTTAATTTTTTTGAGCATAAATTCGATTGAACAAGATTTGAATTCACAATCATGTCATTTCAATAGATGAAGTTTGTTATCAGAACAACTTATTTCTCACTTTGCGATCTGAACTCGAAATATTGCATACTGAGTGGTGGAACTCAACGCCGCGTTTTATCTTACTATAGCGGAATAATATTTTAATATAATCATTCCCCAAGTGGGAATCAAATCCACAACCATCTCTTGTACACACACGTGTCAACCGCTGCGACACGATGACATATTTATTTAATTTTATCTTACTAATGTTATAAATGGGGAAGTTTGTTAGAATGCATGTTTATTATCCTTTCACACACAAAACTACTAAACAGTTTTAGATAAAACTTTACATTAATATAGTGTATACTTCAGAATATAGCTCCACTACTCAGCACGCCTCAATACCGCGGAAAGTTTAAGTGTCTTAACACTAAGTTCCCAGGTTCCCTCTGTCTACCCTGCTATGTGCGGTATACAGTCATATATAAAGATTTCGTGTAATTTGGCCATAATATAATAATAATGATAAGTTATTCTAATTTATCTGAACAAATTTATTTTAAGGTCTCCTATCAGATTCGATTTGGTGACGTTCACGATAATACTACAATCATAAGATTATTTTTACAAATATCTGTATATATGTATAAAACGCTTGCGTGTGTGTGACTGACAGACAACGTACAGGCGAAACTACTGCCCATGGAAAGCTGAAATATGACATATAACCTCCTTGGGAAGTGTAGGAGAGTAATAAGGGAGGATTTCCGGAAATTCCTGCGAAAACGGGAAATAAAGGGTTTTTAAATTTTATAGTCCACGCAAGCCAAGTCGCAGGAACAAGTAGTTTATGTATATATATGATAAGTATTCGTCATCCGCCATATTCAGATTAGATGTCATTTCACATAATATTTTGTTTCAACGTGACATTTACAAAGTGATTTTGTATAGAGATTTTTGACTAAGTGAATTTTGATGGAGATTGGCAAGTTTGGAAGTTCTAAATAAGTGAAGTGAGCCGTTTCTCTAGTAGTACTGTTATGGCGGGTAGATACAGAATATCGCCTTTTGTTAAACAGGTAACT
>JAKGSA010001140.1:45497-100803 GCA_033558755.1 Philaethria dido | reverse complement strand
TGTTGAAAGAGAATGGAGTGTCTTAACACTAGGTTCTCTGGTGCCCACTGCCTACCCTGTTATGTGCGGGATACAGTGTAAAGTTAAAACAAACTCAAAATATTGTTTGATTCTACACGTCAGAATGTAACTAAATTTAAATGGGACCAAATCGAAAACTGTATCCCGCATATAGCAGGGTAGGCAGAGGGAACCTAGTGTTAAGACACTCAGTTCCCTACTTTGCGCCGAATTGAGGCATTGCGTGCTGAGTGGCGGAACTCAACGCCGCGTATTACGTATGTGATGTAAAAAAAATATTCGAATTGAGAAACTACTGTTCTTTTTATAGTCGGAAGAGAGAGCTAAAAAAATATACACTCCACTTTAACATTGAATCAATTGACAGTGTTTTCCTAACATAATATACGAATACGGTAAAAATAAATAGTATACTCGTATAACGCCTGTCGTGGCGCAAAGGCATAAGCGTGCGACTGTAAACGCTACAGGTTGTGAGTTCGATTCCCGCTCTAGGAAATGGAATTTTTCATTTCCTGGGTTTTTTAACAAGGCTAAGCGCGGCGTTGAGATCCACCACTCAGCAGGCAATGCCTCAATTCAGCGGAAAGTGGGGAACGGAGTGTCTTAACTCTAGGTTCCCTCTGCCTACCCTGCTAAATGTGGGATACAGCGTGAAGCTATGTATGTACATGGTATATGGATATTTTTTGTTTATTTTATATAAAAAATATCACAATAAAAGCAAAGTATATGAAATAACTTGTTCGCTCTATCAAAATTCTAAGGGAAGCCATAGCTAGTGATTCACAAAGCAAAAGTCGAAGCGTTTAAATATTCTCGCGTACGAAATACTCTTCTTTGTCAACGCCAGAGTTCATAACTCATTTTAGTCTGTGAACATATTCAGAAATTAAAGGTGAAAAATTGGTGAAGCTTTTTCAAACATTAATAATATATGCATATATGTATATAATACATAGGTTTTTGTCAGGTATTCTTATTTATATATTTTCCTGTGAGCGTCCCGTAAGAGGCGGGTATCGCAGTTGTTAGGTGGTAGGAGGTTCATGTAAAAGACGAACCGCAAACTCTCTAATGATGTATTCCGGTTCGATGGCATGTAAGCCAGGCCAGCCAAAATGTTGTGGTACCGATAGCGAACTACTGCATTGTCCCCCCCCTTCCATCTGTATCCCCTAGGTCGGCAACGCATCTACAACATCGCTGGTGTTGGAGATGTCCATGGGCAAAGGTAACCACTTACCATCAGGTGGTCCTTCTGCTCGTTTGCTATCCGTTATCCATAAAAAGAAGTACTTATTTAAATTCATTAAAGAGATTGATTATATATGGAATATCATTAATTGCTTATTCTAGTAGAACAAATTGTGATGTTAAGTTCCGCAACTGAACACGCAAAATTTTGAAATTAGTCGAAGTATGGGGAATGAAATATATTCACACAAAATTTTCCCTAACTACCCACTCTGGCTTGTGGAAAGAACATGAATCTATTTTCTGTTATTTTTTTTACATTTTGTCTTACCTTATATATTATGAAAAACGCCAATATGTATTTGAATTCTTTGAAAAATATTGGTTCATGTTAGTATAAGCACTATTTGTTAATGGTACTTTTTAAATCATAAAGCTTCTTCTAAGCTTAAACTAAGCTTTAGTTTTCTACTATTTTTGTTCTGGTCTTTTAGAAGATACTTATAACATTACACTCATACATAAATTAATTACCTTTATCATAAATTTAATATTTGTTTCATTCTAATCCTTATACTAAAATATAAAAAAAACAACGCACAAAGCCGGCACCGCTAGAGGACTACACTTTCCTGTATTAGAGTTTTAGTTAGCGACAAAAGGGTGAAAAAAAATAAAATTTATAACACATGAAATACGAGCCATTCTGACCTTTACGGGGTAAAGAATAAAAGTTAAAAAGGTATTGAACAAAATAGCGGGATATTGTTTGACAAATGAGCAAGGAGTGACTTGCAAATTTATCTTGAATTTTTTGCACCTAGCCAGGCTGTAACAAAGCACGCAATGATAAATTGTGAAAAGGCTTCTTTTGGAATTTTTCGATTATGACAGGATATTACTTGTTTATCAAAGGATTTATATTTTACTGGTAGATGGAATAATATATAATGATAATATTGGATAAGTTTAATGTATTATAATTTATTTAATATTGTTTGGTTTGACAATGTTTGTACGTATGGCGACAATTCGTTTTGCTTATTAAAGGTTTTTTGTAATAACGTTTGAAACATCATGAAAATAATCTATAATAATTTTATTTATCTATTATTCCATATGTATTATTATTATTGAAAATATTTTAGGGATTGGAAATGTTTAATAATTGAACACACACATAGCTCACGCTGTATCCCTCATATAGGCAGAGGGAACCTAGTGTTAAGACACTCCATTCCCCACTTTGCCTTTTTACCAAGCCCAATAAGCCCCAGTTTCCTGGAGTGGGAATAAAACCCACAAACTATCGCGTTTACAGTCGCACGCTTGTGCCTCTGCGCCACGACAGGCGTTTTAATAAATAGCCATGACGTATTTGAAATGATGTCCACCAAAGTAATATCTATTCAGTCATTACCGCGTCTAAACGCATTTGCGTTGCATGCGTGCATTGGCACGACATTTTTAATAAAGAATCACGACGTTAAATCCGTCGTTCTGGTAGTTGACAAAACTCTAAAAGCTTTGGAAGCTCCGAAAACGAAAAATATCAATCCTCTTCCAAAGGAAGACGTCACTTAACATATTCTACATCTGACGTAAAAATAAATTATGAGTATCTGTAGCACTATAACATAACATATGCAAAAAGCATCTTAGCAGTGCTCTTCAACGCGATGGACGTTTTCTTACGCTGTAACATAAACAAACCTTCATGTGGTAAAGGGGTTATAACTTTGGGTCCGAGTTTCAATGTGTCAAACATTTTGGGTAGTAAATGAAAGTAGTATGACAAGGGCATAAGGTCCTCGCAAATAATCAACAAACACCAACTAGTAAATTTTTCTAGAAATATATCCATATCTTTTTTCTAATAAATAGTGAAGGTATTTTAGTAAAAATAGGATAATTTCTGGACTAAACTTTCTAAAACGTCAAGCAGTTTACATATATATGTATTATTTATGTAAATTACACGCGTATATATAGAACAAAATCATTCTATTAAAATTAATCTCATCTCAGGAACCTTTGAAGAAAATTGATATATATCCGTACTAAAGGGGTCTTACTAGAGCATATACAAAATTAACAGCCTGGCATGTCACATACATAATCTTCCAAGGGCTACAATGGCCGTCCCTTCGTATTAACTCCTGTTCTTAGTCCCGGGATTATACTGCCTGGGTAACGAAGGTCGCGTATTTTGTACCCTTAAGTACGTCTTCACGGCGAGATGAAGTAATAGTATTGATTAAATGTTGTCTTTTAAATTGTTTTTGGTAAAGTTATGTGGAAATATATATAAATGGACCTGTAATATATTTTTAATTACATAGAAAGTTTGTTTTCGGATATATTATTCTTACTTTTAGTTTATATATACCTCCAATGAATATTGTAACCTTTGTAGTTAAGTTAGTTAACATAATAACGATTATGTTTTTCAAGTAACGAAAGTCCCCGTAAATGCGTTAATAACGCATTGCGTAGTGACATATATGTCACTTTGTATAAACATGGATGTCAAACCATTGTAGTGGGTGTAACTTTTTTTTTATCAATTTAATATACTTTTTATGAACTATTTAAAAAAAATATTAGCATTCTGAACTCCTTCTCTTATATAAACTATAAGTGTCCCAAGTTTTATGTTCCTCCATTCGCGTAATTTTCATAAAAAGGGATCCAAAGTTTTTGCTTCACGTATAGATTAGAATGAACCTATGTACTATATATACATTATATATGAAATTCTTTTATATTGCCATATTTAATCAATTTTGGTAATTGAAATAGCGTTTAACTGCAAACACGGTGATTGTGGGTTCGGTTCCCGTTCAGTGGAATAATATTTAAATTATTTTAAAAAGAACCGAGTGTCTTTATACTTATGCTCCATGTATATATATATATATATATATATATATATATATATATATATATATATATATATATATATATATATATATATATATATGTATATATATATATATATATATATGGCACATATACCTATACTGTTATATATAGTAAAAAATATGAAGACGCAGAGCCACAACCGTGCGGACTGAAACTGGACTGGAACCAGGAAATAGAATTTTTCGTTATCTAGGTTTGGTAACAAGGCAAAACGTGTCTTTGAGTTTCCGCCACCAGCTAATGCGTAAACGCCCGTCTGGCGAAAAGTGGGGAACGGAGTGTCTTAACACTAAACACTAGGTTCCTGCCTACCCTGCTATATGGACAGCGTGAAAGTCATGGGCATGCTTTATTTTTACAAATAAAAAGAAGATAATGAATCAATATATTTATTCTAGTAAAGCAAGCATATTTTTCCTGATTTTGTACTGAAATTATTGGTTAATTGGATTTTGAACTTTATATATAATATAAAAGGTTACGAAATGTAGGTATAGCTTGTTAATACTCAAATTTTTGTTCCTAGTCTTATATTTTAATAATATCCTTATTGCTTAAATATTGACTAGGATCAAAATTCAATCATTTGCAAACAACTTTTTTTTTTTTTTTTTTTATTGATAACGGATTTGCAAACGAGCAGAAGGGACCACCTGATGGTAAGTGGTTACCTTCGCTCATAGACATCTACAACACCAGATGTTGTAGATGCGTTGCCAACCTAGAGTGATACCGATGGAAGGGGGACAATAGTAGTCCACTATCAGAACCAATTACATTTTGGGGGAAAGGATGGTGGGAAAGGGGAAAATCTGGCTTATTAATTTAACATACAACAATACTTCTTAATATACAACTTATTTTAAGGTTTCTCTTTTCACTGTAGTTTATTTGTACATAATAAAAATAATGTAGTTCTTTCATTTTTTTAAATAAATTTGTTTATTGAGTAAAATATTTATTGAAGTCAATACAAATGTAAGCAAAATAAAACCTTTTTTTTGATACGTATTGATTTAGTGCCTTGTAAACACTTCCAAAGGTCTCCTAAAAATATCATGACATCAAACATGCTTAGAGTTCATTATTGTTATTTTTCGCTTAAAATATTATGAATAACTTAAAAATGCTTTCGTGCCAACTCACGCCATTCACACATAGCAGGTAGGCAGATAGAACCTATTGCAGCAGTTAAGACACCTGTTCCACACTTTTCGCCGAATTGAGGCATTAGTGCTGAGCGGCGGAACTCAACGCCGCGTCTGAAGACTTCTAAAACCCAGAACAGCGCCCCATTTCCTGAGTGGAATCGAACCCACAACCTGTCGCGTTTACAGTTGTACAATTTGTGCCTCTGCGTCACGACGTCACGATGGAGTGGCAAGATTATACTTAAATTATTGTTATTTCTCCGCTCTGGTTAGACATAGGGCGACGTTGAGTTCCGTTACTTAACAACAACGTTTCGAATTCGATAGAATGAAGAGTTTGGCTGATACTGGGTTCACCTGACTACCTTGCTATGGATAAGCTACGTTATGGTGTATTAAATGAATTAGGCTCTCACACCTTAATTATATACTCCTTCCAAAAAACCAAACTTCTGGTTCAGCTTTAATATTTTTATGAAACAGCTGATCTCATCTGTTAAGGGTCCCTTTAAGTGAGTTCTCGCACGAAACGGAATGATCTCGAAGATCGATGGCCGGTGAAAAGTGCTTGAGCATGTCGACAAAACCTTTTTACGGAAATGTCCTAATGTAGAGGCAAGCGTGTTGCGGACGTGCCTTGAGTGGAATGACCTAACATATATTGTGATATTCTAAAATTACACACGCAAACATATTATAAATTAGTAAAACTTATAGTTAAAAAAACGTATATTTGTTATAAAGAGAGTATACGCATATATATATATATATATATATATATATATATATATATATATATATATATATATATATATATATATATTTATTTATTAATGGTTAAAGTATTTTAATTCCACCAATAATAATATTAGCGAAACCAAAGAACAGTTAAATATTGAAATCTATTGCTTTTAGTAGAAAATAAATAAAAAGTTAAGAAAATAAATCGAAGTCTTATATTACTAGTTTCCTACCTGCAAATTGTAGATATAATTGTGCAGCGTAAGATGTGAAACAAAATGTTAGTAAATACAATTAATTAAATTTCTCTATAGTAATCCTAATTGCGCGATATACTACAAATAACTCCTTCTTTGTAATTACTTCATCTAACTTAGACACCCTTGAATAACAACAAAAAATCGCCCGGATTGATCCCCTCAGTCAAATGACTAAAATCATAAAATAAATGTAATTTTATCCAAAGCATTACTAGTAGGCCTGCAAAATCTTACAGCGCTCTCCGCGTTCAGCGCAATAACGCGTTCAGGTGCTGTTGGGGCCACTCGATGCTGCAGTGCCTCAGGACAGCTCGCCGCGTAGCGCAGTTGACTGCTTACGGCCCTCATGAGAAAAAGATGCGGGTCTCTGGGTGCGAAAGTAAAGTGTAAAGTCAACAAAACCTGAACATGATATCTAATAGACTAGATTATATACATGAATCATTGCTGTTCCGTTGCAAACGGAGAGAAGCGGTGATTCATGTGTATTGTAACATATATTAAAAAAATGTAATAATAACTAACCTAGTCAGTAAGAAATTTTGTTTACTAACCATAATGAGTCAATGTCACTTTGAATAAAAGAATTATTATTATTATTATTACGTATCACAAGATATTATGATTACCCAGTTGAAAGATATGTAAAATAAGCTTGCATTATTTTCGACAACAATAAAATTCTCTAAAGCAATATTTAGATAAAGATTTTCTATAGTCACTGGTTATTTGAATTTATAAAAGCAAAACGCATATATTTTTATTATTTACGTATTTAAGCATTCTTTACAAAGAGAAACAAGCGTCTGACTGTAAAAGGATCGGTTGTGGTTGAGCATCTTCCAGGAAATAAAAAATTTTAAATAATGTTTGAGTATTTTCATTTCTTCGTTCTGGTAACGCTATAAAGTTATATGAGTTCCGCTACTCAGTGCACAATGCCCTCAAATTCCATCCAGGTGGAAAATGGGAAACGGAAGTGTTAAAAGAGAACGGAGTGTCTAAACATTAGATTCTCTGGTTCCCTCTGCCTACCCTGCTACTTTAAAAAAACATATAAAAGCTTTTAATGTTTATTTAAGACAAAAAAAAATTGTTTCATTGTAACAAGAAGATTATATAAATATTATAAAAGATTTTCAAGAATATTTTTTAGTTTAGAAATATTTCTAAGATGTTCCTAACGGTAAGTTGGCCCGTGTAGCTGGTACCCAATTTGCTTATGTAAATACTCAGTTTCCGTTCCTCCCTGAATAATTCATCGGTCGACGTGAAACGTTTGACTCCCTTCACTTTTAAAATCAACAAAGAAAGGCACAAATATAATGAAGAGGAAATTGTAAAAGTTGGCATCTATTGGTGTCGTCAAGGTTAAATTTTAATTATTTAGAAGTAAATCATACATTTGAGAATTATTACACACATAAGGGTATTTATTAATGGAATATTGTTTGCGGAGAACTGTCGTGGTGCAGAAGCACAAACGTGCGACGAGTTGTGGGTTCGATTCCCATTCCACGATATGAATATATTAAATAATATTTAGTATTTTAATTTCCTCGCTCTGGTAACAAGACAAAGCGCGATGTTGAGTTCCGCCACTCAGCACACAATGCCTCAATTCGACGGAAAGTGGGGAACGGAGTGTCTTAACACTAGCACCTTAGTTGGCAGAGGGCTGTCTACCCAGCTATGTGCGAGATATAGCGTGAAACTAAAAAAAATATATAGTGTGTGTTTATTTTTGATGCGAATGCGAAGAATATGATCATAATATCATAATCAATTATAATATTATTAAAAATATAGTATTACTAGCTTTTGGCCCGCGGCTTTGCCCGCGTGGATGTCGGTTATATTGCGTTACATGGTAAGGAGTAGCCTATAGTCTTTCCTGAGGTCTAGCCTATTTGTCAACCTTTTTTTCGCGATAAAAAGTATCCTATGTCCTTTCCCAACTTCAGTTCTAACTTCATACCGAATTTCATCAAAATCGGTTCAGTGGCTTAGGCTTGAAAGCGTAACAGACAGACAGACAGAGTTACTTTCGCGTTTATAATATTAGTAAAGATGACATATAGATGTTTCCCTGATCTGGTTATATAGTGTATATTGTGTAACTGTAGTGGAAAATATGAATTAAATAGTTTTGCTCAAAAATTATCGTCCTTTATATGTTTGTGGTGTACAATTGTACTTTATCGTGCTTGTTTCTGTTTTGTCTTACGTGAATAATTGTGTATGTATTAATGTGGTGTTGAAATATATGGACATTTTAAGGTGTCTTTTTTCTTTCTTTTAACTTCACGCTGTATCCCGCATATAGCAGGGTAGGCAGAGGAAACCTTAGGACGTAGTGTTAAGACACTCCGTTCTTTTTCAACAAATCCGTTCCCCACTTTCCGCCAGATTAAGGCATTGCGTGTTGAGTGGCGGAACTCAACGCCGCGCTTTGCCTTGTTACCAAACCCAGAAAATGAAAATACTTCATTTCCTGGAGTGGGAATCGAACCCACAACCTCTCGCTTTACAGTCGCACACTTGTGCCTCTGCGCCACGACAGGTGTTAATTTATTTTAAGGTGTGAGTAGACATTCTCATTATACCAACCATCATCAATATTACAACATATTATTACATTTATTAAAGATACGCAGAGACCCTAGTTATAAATCATTGTGCTCCATCTGCCCTTCATTCAGTCATTTCGTGCTGGTGGATATAGGCGCCTGAAATATTCTATATTTTTCCTTAAATATAATTTTTTTCGTAACAATTTCTTTAACATAAGCTTATGGAATTGATGCTACTTGATTTTCTTAAGCCTACTAACTTCAGGAGTCTTAAAGAGTGATCGATTGTTGAAATTTATATAGGAAAATCGCATTTGGGGCTAGGTAATGTTTGGGCGTGCCGTTTGTCAAAGATAAATCGTTAACTGAAGCCAGAAGCGGGAATAGTGTTATGTATCAAATTTTGGCACATTCAACCCATTAGAGTTAGGCAAATGTTTGCACATTCAAAAACAAACAGTCGAACTTAGATTGGATAATAAATATGGCAATACAACTCTGTGACGGTACTAACCGCGCAATTGAATTTCACGAACTCAATTCAAAATTTCACTTTAAACTTCCAAAGCAAATTTTCGTCGAAAATGTTAAACTGCCGCCAGAACAGATTCGCAACATCATTCGTTTTGAATATTGGCCGCACGTACGCCCTTAGGGAAAATTGCAATAGGAGCGTGGATCTACAGGAAAATAGAATCGTAGCCATCGTCTCCCATAATATCCCCAGACGGGCCCAATACGAGCAGGTATCTTAGTAAATTGGCATTCTAAATAAAATACCCTTTAGAACGCGGTATGAAACGAATTTACCTTATAAATTGAGTTGCTGATGTTGAGCTACGCCTTGGAAAAATCTAGTTTCTATTACATTTGTATTTACCTTCGGGGAAATATATGATTTGCATCCTTAAGTAGTTTCTATATTATCGGATCAAATATTTAGTATGAATAAGTGAACTACGAAAATATTTCAATATGTGTGAAACATTCAGTTCGGGAGCTATAGTTGTAATTTCTTTTTGTGCTGGAGTCGGTAACGATATCAAAAGGTGTGAGTTTAAAAGCTTTTAAAATATTTGTAATGTATGTTCCGTAGCTAACATGTTTATAGAAAGTTAAGCTTTACTTACATTTGGTTTGACGTCAGCATGACGCAGTATGGCGTGTCAGATGACACGTCATGATTCGGAATATTTAAATTTATTATATAAACTATAGTCTTATTTTTTTTTTAACTTCACGCTCTATCCCGCATATAGCAGGGTAGGCAGAGGGAATCTGAGAATTCTCCATTCTCTTTCAACAAATTCGTTCCCCACTTTCCGTCAGATTGAGGCATTGCGTACTGATGGGCGGAACTCAACGCCGCGCTTTGCCTTGTTACCAAACCCAGGAAATATCCCATTTCCTGCATTGGGAATCGAACCCAAAACCTGTCGCGCTTACAGTCGCACGCTTGTGCCTCTGCGCCACGACAGGCGTCTTATATAACAAAGTTAAATGGTTCTAGAGTTAAATTACTCAACCCACATAACCCACATAAGTAAAACAGGTAAAAAGCGAAATATGGAGTGACCTGTCATAATTTTTTCACTGTTTGCCTAAAATGCAGCAAGTATGTAACAAAAATATAAAAACCTATACTATAAGGATTTTATAGTAGTTTTTCATTGAATTCATTTTAGAAGGTTTAAGGTCAATATGGGGGTGACAAATGTTAATGTTTCAAAGGGTTACGTCGACGTAAATGCTTCGTGAAAAATGTAACGTCTTTTTTATAATTCAATGTCCTTGTAGATTGTATGGTACCATTTACATAGGGAAATTGGTAAAGGAAACCTATCATTATTTAAATATTGCTTGGTGTACTATACAAGCTACTTGCAAACGGAAATAAGAGCCATAGTAAGAAAAGTTGGTTTTATTCTTATAAATGTGTAATTTCAAAATCGCCATTCATTATACAAAACCTTGTTTTTATTGGCTATAATGTTATATCTATAAATATAATAAAAGATACACTTATCTAAGTGCATAAGCGTGCGACAGTAAACGCGACAGGTTGTGTCTTCGATTCCCACTCCAGGAAATGTAAAATTTAGTATTTTCAATTCTCGGGTTTGGTAACAAGGCGGCGTTGAGTTCCGCCACTCAACACATAATGCCTCAATTTGGCGGAAGGTGGGGAACGGAAATATTGAAAGAGAATGGAGTGTCTTAACACTAGGTTCTCTGGTTCCCTCTGCCTACCCTGCTATATGCGGGATACAGCGTGAAGTTAAAAAAAAAATTGAAATGTTAATTCTGTACATTCAATTTTTTTTGAAAAATATAAATTGGGTACGTTAATATATTGTTAGCACGATTCAGATACGTATGCAAATTTTAGCAAGCAGAAACGAACGTTAAGAATTGAGTCTCATTTGGTAGAAGTTAATTTAACAGCAAAAATGATTTATAATATTTTTAAAGTGTTGATCACTTATTATACTTAAAACAAAAACATTTTTAGAAATAGTATAAAAGCAATACATTCACTTATTTATTTCTATCGAGAAATGAACCCAGACTTATCGAACGCATTCAGCATTATAACATTTATCCTAAATAACCAACTACATACTTATATTAACATTTTTTTTTTATGGATAACAGATGGCAAACGAGCAGAAGGACTACACCTGATGGTAAGTGGTTACCTTTCGTCTTGAAACAGATCACACCACCAGAGATGTTGTAGATGCATGCCAACCTAGAGGATATAGATGGAAGTGGGAGTGACAATGTAGTAGTCCATATCGGAACCACCACATTTTTGGAAAGAATGGGTGGAAAGGGAAAATCGGCTTACATGCCATCGAACCGGAACACATCACAAGATATTTGGCGGTTCGTCTTGACATGATAGTGGTCGCGAGCCAGACGGAGACGAACCTCCTACCACCAAACAACATTTTCACACATTTTTACAATAATACTACGACAATTGAATAGTATTTTCAGTAAAAAATAAACATCCCAGACGTTGAAAGTCCGAAAAAAGCCGTGTATAAAGTAGTGGTTTAAGTAAATCGGCTTCGACATAAAGAAAATATGAAATAATAACATTTTGTTTTTGGGTAAAACGCTTAATGTAATATTAGTTTATTATTGTTTGAACAGGATGTATTAAGGTCAGTTTGGCAAGCGTTTTCTAAGATTTAGATGGGTTTGGCAGCTTATTTGTGAGTATGGCCTATGGATTTACATAGATTTTCTTTCAGACCTCACTTTTTATAGGATATAGTTAGATTTATGTTAAAATAAATTATTTTGTTTCGTTTTTTATTATTTAACAAAGATTAAGCGCCTGTCGTGGCGCAGAGGTACAAGCGTGTGACTGTAAACGCTACAGGTTGTGGGTTGAATCCCTACGGTAGGAAATGGAATTTTTCATTTCCTGGTTTAGGTAACAAGGCAAAGCGCGGCGTTGAGTTCCGCCACTCAGCACGCAATGCCTCAATTCGGCGGAAAGTGGTGAACGGAGTGCCTTAACGCTAGGTTCCCTCTTCCTACCCTGCTATATGCGGGATACAGCGTGAAGCTATGTATGTATGTTAAAAGCTAGGGATTTTGAAAAAAAAATAATATTCACTATAAACATATATAAAAAATAAATGAATCCATATCAATATACATAACTAATATAAATATATTAATACTGTGTAATAATTTTAGGCCATCGCGGTGCATTGAAACAGCTTTTGACTGTAAAACGCGATTGGTTGTAGGTTCGATTCATATTCGGGGGAATGATTATATTTATTTTTATTCCTCTGCTCTGGCAAAACAAAGCGCGTCGTTAGGTTCTGCCTTTTAACACGCTATGTCTCGAAATCTGGCGGAAAACAGCGAACGGAGTGTCTTGACACTAGGTTCTTATTTCCTATGCTACTCTTCGGAATAGCATGAAGTTAAAAATATAAGAATACCTAACCTTACCTAAGTTCATGCCTTATCCCTACCGGGGTAGTCAGAAAGAACGGAGCGCCAAACGCTACGGTCCCTGCATACCTCTTTCGCCTCGTCCACAGTCATTAACCCCTTCATGCATGCCCTTCGGGGGATCCTCATATTTTTTACCCTACCGCTCTTGCCGCTCACCTTTGCTTCATATATCTTTCTCACCATTCTTTCACCATAAGAATATTGTAGTACAATTTTTTATAGCCAAAACTAATATTATAAAAATACTGTCTGCCAATAAAAGGAATGCAAAAATAATCAATAACGAACAGATACAACGTCAATATATTTACTTATTCATGTTTACATAAAACATAGTTCCGCATACAGAATCCAAGGATCCGACAGGACTTACAGGTTAATATGTATTATTCATGTACTTTCAATTTATAAGCTGAATCTATTATGGGAGTGTATCAAACTTCTGGATACACGTCGTTTGCGATTCAGACATGAGAGATGGAAGTTTTAAAGTGAAACTATACAACAATTTATATTTATAATGCATTGCTTATTTCTGTATTATGATAAATATGGATGGTAAGTATATTAATATTTTAACCGATTTAAAAAAAAGGAGGTTGTAGATTTATTTATATTCTTTATGTGTTTTTTGTATTAAGATCTGACAAGTAGTTTTTGAGTTCTTCGCAATAACTTAAAAACCACTCGTCAGTTTTAGAGCATGTTTTGAAGTTGGTTTTATTTTTTATTAATTGGTTTATCTTACTGGAGGAAGGTCAAGTAAAAAGCATGAGGACTCCCCGGAGGGCATGCATGAAGAGGTTAATGACTGTGGACGAGGCGAAAGAGGTATGCAGGGACCGTAGCGTTTGGCGCTCCGTTCTCTCTGCCTACCCCGCTAGATAATCGTGAAGTTAAGTGAAGTGGTTTATCTTAATTATTATATTTAACTAAGCTTTATTAAAGGCTTTTTTTTGAGAAGTTTGCTTGCTATGTTATATGTGTTGTGTAAATGTAAAATGAAAATATCACAAGATGCTATAGATAATAAAAAAGTAATTGAAGTAGAACAAAAAAATTTAAATCTATATAAATATTTAAAAAGATTTACAGTAATTTCAATAACAGTAATTTCAGTAACAGTAATTTCAGTAACAGTAATTTCCATTAATATATTAATAAATAGAAAGTATTTATTCGATAATAAAATTTGAACCCGTAAACTTCATTCATTGTACGTACTCATATGTCTCATAAGTTATAATAAAAAATATAACTATAAATAAACAATTCAACATTTGAAAACTCAATGCAGAAACTCAGTGAGATAAATTAAAGGAAAAGGCAGTTAAAATAAAATTCTTCAACAAAGTTCACGTCTGTAATAAAACAACTCAGAAGCGCCGAAAATATTTTCAGAATTTGTATCAAAGGAGAGATTTTCTAAAGAATGTTATAATACGTCCATTAACGCGCCATCAACATGGGATTTAAACTTTTCGCCCATCTGGTTCACTTACGGAATCTGTTGTTTTGCTTATATAAATTACTTTTGCCTTTACAACAATCGCTAAATATAATTATTGAGTGATATTTATTACAAATGTACTTTTATACAGTATTTAACTGAAATTTGGTATATTTTATGGGATTATAAATAGTAATTTCACATTTTTTAAATATTTGTCATTTCTATTTATTTTTTTAAACAATTTTAGAAAAGAAGGGGGTTCTCTATTCAACTACATTTTTAAGTGTACCGCGTAACTTTTTACTGACTGAACAAATCTTGATTTTTTTTTTAATATGAATAATGTCCCCGGTGACGCGTTAACAGCGCGTTGTCTTTAGCAATGTTTTATATGTCACTTTATATAAACATGGATTTCAAGTGTGTGAAACTTTTGTTTTATTAATTTAATATACTTTTTATGCGTTATTTAAAAAAATGTTAACGTTCTGCACTCCTTCCCTCCTTCCTTCCTTCCTTCCTTCCTTCCTTCCTAAACTATAAATGTGCTAGGTTTCACGCTCCTCTGTCCGCGTAATTTTTGTAAAAAGGGGTGAAGTAGATACCTAGTACTTCTGTAAGCTTGTAAGTGTTACCATTTAGTTTTAGTGAAGATCTGACAATTAGTTTTTGAGTTATTCATAATAATTTCACTTTTATTGGAGTTTATTGGAGTTGGTTTTATATTTTTAATAAAACTGAAGATGTATTAATGTTGACATAGCTAACTATTTCAATATTATGTTTACAGTAAAAATATATAAAAAATTCTTCATAGGAATCGAACAAATAAATTACTAGCTTTTCGCCCGCGGCTTCGCCCGCGTGAAATTCGGTTATAACGGGCGATATGATAAAGAGTATCCTATAGTCTTTCCCAAGGTCTAGACTATTTGTCAAAATTGGTTAAGCAGTTTATGTGGTGAAGTTGTAAACAGTTAAACAATCTTACATGATTTTATGTTTGACAATAAGGAACTTCCATACAAACTTTCATCCCCTATTTTAACCCCCTCTATCATTTTTTCGCAATAAAAAGTATCCTATGTCCTTTCCCAAGTTTAGTTCTATTTTCATACCGAATTTCATCAAAATCGGTTCAGTGGTTTAGGCGTGAAAACGTAACAGACAGACAGACAGACAGACAGACAGACAGAGTTACTTTCGCATTTATAATATTAGTAAGGATAGTATATACAGGGGTTGTATATTTTTATGGAGTTTAGAGTGATTTATCGTTTATAACACGTTCTTGAATTTCACCTTTGACTTCGACTGCCTTGACTTTGAAAACTTTCACTGAGTATGAAAAAGTCTTTAAAGTTGATCCAAGGAATAAATTATGATGGAAGAAAAACTACGACATACAACGGAACTGAACAATAAAGTGACATAACCATGTGAGTGATCGATTCTCAATTCCAATTTTATTAGGTACACTACGAGTATATTGTGATAAGATTACATAAGATCAGTAATATGGGCATTTTGTTTAGTTCATATTTTACTTTACGTATGTAACCCCATAGTTTTCGGGAAACAGAGAAAATCCGTGTCATAACATTATTTTTCATAATATATATACATATATACATAGCTTCACGCTGTATCGCGGGATACAGCAGGGTAGGCAGAGGGAAGCTAGTGCTAAGACACTCCGTTCCCCACTTTCCGTCGAATTGAGGCATTGAGTGCTAAGTCGCGGAACTCAACGCCGTGCTTTGCCTTGTTACCAAACCCAGGAAATGAAAAATTCCATTTCCTGGAGTGGGAATCGAACCCACAACCTGTCGCGTTTACAGTCGCACGCTTGTGTCTCTGCACCACGACAGGCATTTTAGCGCGATTTAGCGCGGCGTTGAGTTCCGCCACTCAGCACGAAATGCCTCAATTCGGCGGAAAGTGGGGAACGCAGTGTCTTAACACTAGTTTCCTTCTGCCTGCCCTGCTATATGCGGGATACAGAGTCAAGCTATGTATGTAGGTATGTCTATGCATTTTATATATGTACATAGTTTATTTCCCTATTTATGTTTTGTTTCACTAAATAAAAATATTCATACAAGCAACCGTCACGGATTGGTGATTATTAATGAATCACAGTGAAGTTGCTTTAAATGCCAATACCGTCTTTCATTGCCGTTTGTTCTATTCAATACAACTGAGCAATTGAAAGCGCATAATTATAATAGTCCGTTTATAACGTCTATACTTATATTTTTATTTTTACTATCTTTGTTTTAAATATGAAAAATTGTGAAGAGTTTTAAGATTAATGGGCTGTATTTAGTTTTTCTTTTCTTTATTAGGTTTATTTATTTACTTTAGGTTTCCTAGTGGTTATTATGTACTTTACAAAAATTCATATCACTTACATGAAACGGTTCTGTAAATGCATAACCGTTTGAAAGCAAACACGACATGCTTTGATGTGTCTAGTTTCACAATTAAATTAACTTACATACATACATACATAGTTTCACGCTGCATATAGCTGAGTAGGCAGAGGGATCATAGTGTTAAAACACTCCGTTCCCCAGTTTCCGCCGAATTGAGGCATTGCGTGCTGAGTGACGGAACTCAACGCCGCCCTTTGCCTTGTTACCAAGCCCAGGAAAATGAAAAATTCCATTTCCTGGAGTGGGAGTCGAACCTACAACCCGTCGCGTTCACAGTCACACGCTTGTACCTCTGCGCCACTACAGGCGTTCTATTAACTTAAAAATTATATATAAAATAGAAATATAATAAGCTATAAGTAAGGATGAGTATACAGGTTGTTTAAATAAATAATGAAATAATCACTACACATACTCCATACATTTTTTAGCCTAATGTTTTATTTTTTCATTTGTCTTGAATTCGTATCAATTCAGTTATTCTAAACTGAGCTTCAAAATTTCTTAAGCAAGTGTTTGACGCCTGTCGTGGCGCAGAGGCACAAGCGTGCGACTGTAAACAGGTTGTGGCTTTGATTCCCACTCCAGGAAATGTAAAATTTAGTATTTTCATTTTTTGAGTTTGGTAACAAGGCAAAGCGTGGCGTTGAGTTCCGCCACTCAACACGCAATGCCCCAATTCGGCGGAAAGTGGGGAACGGAATTGTTGAAAGAGAATGGAGTGTCTTAATACTAGGTTCTCTGGTTCCCTTTGCCTACCCTGCTATATGCGGGTTACAGCGTGAAGTTAAAAAAAAAATTGTTAGACAGAGGCATAGATTGCAAAGAACACCAAATACTAAGGTTACAGATAACGTCTTTCACTTTTTAGAAATATTATATCAATTTCCACAGAATTTTCTTCCGAGTAGTGTTTGCAAAAGTCATCTTGTCTTCTTTACTACACACTCTGACGTACTGTTTATATAATATAAAAAGCAGTTTTATGTTTTATTCCGCATAGAAGGGTAATTAGAGTGAATCTGGTGTCAAGCCACTCCGTTCATTACTTGCCTTCCAAATGCAAGACGTTACATGTTAATGATAAGTGACGGTTCTCAATGCTATTTCTTACCAAAGCGAAGAAATAAAAATATTTTTAAATATAATCATTTCCCCGAGTGGGAATCGAACCCACAACCAATCGCTGGCAAAGGAATTAGTACTATTTATTATATCTTGAAAATCAAATAAATATGAAATCATGATAGTAAACAACTAAATTACAATACTGATAATAAAAATATTATGGAAGGTTACGATTTCGTAGTACGTATGTATGTAACAAAACGCTTGCTTCCGTTGACATAACATTGAAAATCAATAAGTAGACATTGTTTGATTAAGAATTGAGAATAATGAAATTTCGTTGCTATAGGAAGTATCATATAACTTGATATAAAATAAGCTGTTGAGATATTTGGTTGACAGTTAGTGACCTATAAATGTATATGTTTTAGTTTTTAGTTTTTGTATTTAAAAAAATATTTTGGTATAAATTAATAAAAATAAATTAAATTAAATTAATAATTAACATAATTACAATTTTAAATAAAATGCGTTAAAAAGTACAATTATTAGAAATAACTCAGTAATTACTTATCAGATCGTAACTAAATTTAAATGGGATGACATCAAAAGTATTAGCTATCATATAAAAAAAGTATCATCAATATCGGTTCACTCAGTAAAAACTTATGCGGTAACACACATAAAAAAATATAGTCGAAGAAAACATCATCCTTTTTGTGAAGGCGGTTAAAAAGAGTCATTACTATTTTAAACCACTATATAAAAAAAAATCCAAGGCGGTAATGAGGATCAATCATGTTGTACTTATGTATAAGATTTATCGTAATACAGTAACAGTTGCGCTCAATGGAACTGTTTTGTTCGTGTTATAACAGCTTATATAACTTTCCTCGTAGTCTTTACTGACTTTCTTGTATTGTTTATTTTAATGGTTTATTATTTTTTTAACTTTACACATTTTTCGTATATAGTGCGATAGACAGAGGAAGTCTAATGGTAAGACACTTCGTTGTTTACTTTCTGCTTATATGTCAAAAAAGATTTTAACAAAAAAAGTACATACATACATACATAGAGCAGGGTAGAAGGAAACCTAGTGTTAAGACACTCCATTCTCTACTTTCTGCCGAATTGAGGCATTGTGTGCTGAGTGGCGGTACTCAACGCTGCGCTTTGTCTTGTTACTAAGCCCAGGAAATGAAAAAGTCTATTCCTATTGCGTCTACAGTCGCACTCTTGTGCCAATTCAAAATAACTTCAAAGAAAATGCACATAAAATTAACATTATTAGGAATAACATATTTGGAAAACATACAAAATTTGAACGAAGCGGGACTCGAACCCGCGTCTCATGAAAACTGTCCAAGCGCCCTGACCACTAAGCCATGCGTTCTATATCCGGCTGTGTCGAATAACTTAAAATCTACTGGTCAGATATTAACTAAATTGAAATGGGACCACATTTATCAAATTGTTTTACCCAGTTAAACAATACACTCAAATTACTTACCTCCTCTGTTTCAGAAGCCGGTTAACAAGTGCTGCTGGTATGGGGATCAATACCGCATTTTCACCAGACCGTGTAAGTACCTAATTCTTGATAATAATATAAAAACATTAAGATTTAGTACAATCGTTGGAACATAGCAGTTTAGTTGGTTATATCCTTGTTATCCTAGCTTTCCGCCCACTACTACACTAGCTACACGTCTGTGTATAATGTATAATTAGTTAAGTTTACAAGTATATCTATACACTTTATCATTTTCCTGTTCCTGCGGCATATTAAAATCAAAAAAAAAGTTTTTATTTCCACTTAATCCCTTTTCGCTGTGGGTGGAATTCCAAAAACGTTGAAACACGTGTTTAATTGGTTTAGTTGTTAAAACTAAATTTCAACTTTCAAGTATTTAATACGATGAAATTGAATTACACTCATACAAAATGTTTTCCCCTACTTTAGGGTTAAAATTTCGTGAAATCTTGCAACGTGTATTCAATCATGTCTATGAGCGGTGAAACTCGATGTCACGTTTGCTTCTTTATCTTTTTGTTTATTTGTCTTACCAGAGTGTAAAAATGGAGATGATTTTAATATAATGTTCGAGTAGGCATCGAATCCATTCATCGCGTTTACAGTCAAATGCTTTTCCGCTGCGCCGCGATGACCTCAAAGATTGAACTTTTTATTTCAAGTTCCTTGAGCTATTTCAGTATGTATAAAAATTTGCGTATTTACGAGTACAATACTACATATTATAGCTTCACGCCTTATCCCCCATAGAATTAGGTAGGGTAGGGTAGTCATAGTACCCTAACCTAGTATCAAGATAGACACTCCGTTCGCCGTTTTCCAACCTAATTTAAGACCTTGCGTGTTAAATGGCGGAGATCAATACCGCGTTTAATCTAACCAGAGAGGAGAAATAAAAATAGTTTAAATATAATAATTTCCCCGACTCGGAATCGAACCCACATCCAATCGTGTTTACAGTCATAAGATGTCTCACTGGGTCGGGTGAGTCTATATATTATAGCTTTTACTTTTTCCATTGTCAACATTTCTTTTATGCGAACTTTGTGTGCTCCTTCAAACTTTTCATCTGATGCTCTATATAGTAAAGTTATAATGAAATTAAAAAGTGGATAGGAAGTGTTCGTGGATTATTCCTTTAACAGTTTATGCTTAGAATACATTTAGAAAGAGCCGTTAATTATTTTTGACATTTCTTTACATATGTATGGTAATACTTTATTTTTATATTAATATGTGAACAAAAAACTTTGAATCCCCTTTTATGACAAGTGTGCGGACGGAGCAGAGCATATTTTTTTTATGGATAACGGATGGCAAACGAGCAGAAAGACCACCTGATGGTAAGTGGTTACTTTTGCCCATGGACATGTACACCACCAGAGATGTTTTAAATGTGTTGACGACATCGAGGATATAGATGGAAAGGGGGAACAATGTAGTAGTCCGCTATCGGAATCATCACATTTTGGGGAAAGGGTGCGTGGTAAAGGGGAAAACCTGTCTTACATGCCATCGAACCGGAACACATATCAGATATATGATAAATTAATAAAATAAATATAACACAGTCTTCCTGTGCCAAGGCAACATATCACACAAAAGTTTTCATCTAGCTTAGAAATTAAAGATATCAACTAGTATACCAATTAATCATCCGAAATGCACCATAACACACATTCGCTGTTCATTTGACAATCAGTTATATCATTTCAAGTAATTACTTTAATATTCCTATGAAAAGCATTCATCCTAATATCAGGATAAGACAGATCGGCAACCTACTCGGTACGGTACCCTATATTTTTATCCATCCATTTTATTACCTTACACCAAGCTCATTAGCCCATTTGAAACGGGGTCTCATAATACTTCCAAACTTTGAATAAATAAATTGCATAATCGCTTAAGCGTCAAAGGTAACTTAAAAAGAAAAATTTAATGACTTATTTTACAAATTTTGTACGCTTGTATTAAAACTTGGTGGATATCTCGAGCAATTTGCGTAGAAAAAATTCCAACCTTTATAACTAATGCCTTCATTTGGAATTAAAAGTTTAAATAATTAGGATCGTTTTTCAATATCGATTATTCCGTCGTGAGCTTCAAAGGCCGAAAACTTTATTTGGAACTTCCTTAACTCGGAGTAATTTTGAATATTTTATTAAAATTAAAAATTGTGTTCAATTTCAAAATTTCCATTGTTAGTCTTGTGGTGGATGGTATTATTGAAATTTTAACAGATAATGAACAATTTAGACTTATTGTACGAGGAATTGCTTTACTATTTTCTGAATTCAAAAAGGAGGAAGTTTTCAATTTGACTCTACTCTTATATGTGCGTGTATTGCATAACTTTTTAATATGTGATTTTATATGATAAACTAGTATTTCTAAAGTCGTCTCATTTAAATTTAGTCAAGATCTGAAAAGTAGTATTAATTTAGGTCGTCCAAATTACTCTATCAAAAATATCTATTATAAACCTTAATGTCGAATAGAAATTAAACTTACAACCATAGAGTTAGATACGTCTCTATACGTCGTCAACTATTCCACAAATGTGTCACCTAAAATAAACGTGAGTGAAAAATCGACGCAGCGATTTCAAAAATAAATATACTTCCAAGTTTTCAAAGATTATTGATACATTTTTTTTTTTATGGATAACTGATGGCAAACGAGCAGAAGGACCACCTGATGGTAAGTGGTTACCTTCGCCCATGAACATCTACAACACCAGAGGCGTTCTAGATGCGTTGCCAACCTAGAGGATACAAATGGAAGGGGAGGACAATGTAGTAGTCCGCTATCGGAACCACTACATTTTAGGGAAAGGATGGGTGGGAAAGGGGAGAACCTGGCTTACATGCCATCGAACCGGAACACATCATAAGATATTTGGCGGTTCGTCTTTGACATGATAGTGGTCGCGAGCCAGACGGAGGACGAACCTCCTACCACCAAAAGAATACATTAATCAAAACAAATGATTTTGAAGTAATAATTTAGATTTTAACAAAAAAATCACTATAAATAAAATACACTAAAAATTGAAATTATGAATAGCTCAAAAGCTATTTGTTCTTAGCCTTATTTGGATGGGACCATATCAAAAGTACTAGCTATCATATAAAAAAAGAATGATCAAAATTGGTTCACCCAGAACAAACTGCATTAACACATAAAAATAGAGTCGAATTGATAACTTCTTTATTGAAGTCGGCTAAAATTGAATGTGACTGAAAAATCTACGCAGCGATATATCAAACCTAAAAATATTTCCGAGTTTTAAAAGAACGAAACAGTTTATTGATACATCTAATTCATTTCAAAGTAAAAAGAAGAAAAGGATGTGTAAAAGAAAGACCGAGACGACTAACATTTATCATTAGGGGTAACAATGTTTTTTGTGGGATTTCCTTCAAGAATCCAGGAGATTAATGAAGGTGGCAATAACGTCCGACCGACGGATAAATAACAAAATAACGCACGCTTCCTAACGACTTTGATTAATAAGCAACATAACGATACGTCCATTGAGTGAATGAATGAATACAATTTGAGTACAATTTGGGATATAAAATTGTTGTACCATATGTAATAAGCGAACGGAGTGCCTTGACACTAAATTTTCTTTTACATTGTGTTTTTTTTAGCTTCATCCTGTATCCCGCATATGACGGGGTAGGCAGAGGGAACCTGAGAACCTAGTGTTAAGACACTTCGTTCTCTTTCAACAATTCCGTTCCCCACTTGTCGGATTGAGGCATTGCGTACTGAGTCGCGGAACTCAACGCCGCTCTTTGCCTTGTTACAAGACCCAGGAAATTAAAATACTAAATATTATTTAACATTTTGACTATCGTGTTATGCAGGATAAAGCGTTAAGTTGCGTGAATAAGTTGTTAAATTAAAAATGTTTCTTTTTATTTGGCAGGCAATTTTTAATTTTAATTTTATCTGTAAATTCTAATTTTATATTATTTTTTTTTTTTTTATCAGAACGATGTCTTTTTTTTTATTTAGTAATTTATGCACTCTATAAATAAAACAAATCCTATTAATATTTAAAAAATGTATATGCATTTAACAACGTATTAACGTCTGGTACGAAACAGTACGTACATTTTCTCGCATATCATACGAAAATTAGGAAGAATCCATCTTTTACACCTAGAGCTAACACCTTCCTGTATCTAAACAGACTGGTGAATCAAAAAATATTTAATCCTATAAAAATTTGTATTCGCACTCGTCGTGTTCAGTAAGGAACTGTCAGGTCATTGCACTAACGTAATACCATCTAAACTGTAAGTAGAGAGACGAGAAAAAGAAGAAACACAGTTGATGCAAGTTATAAATAATCTTCATGATAGATCATTTTCACAGTAAGCGTTAGAGTGCACTTTTCTAGATATGCACGTATAATGCATTATGTTAGTTTTATATACTACGAAAATATATTTTGACAAAAAGTGTGTTAAAATTTACATTGATTACGAATAACTCCAAAATTATTAATCTGATCTTAACTAAATTAAAATGAGATTATATCAAATTGGTTTACCCAGTAAAAAGTTATGTGATAACATACATAAGCCTTTGGTTGCCTGTAAGAAGTCAGTTTTAGTGATAAGGCCGCCATTGCACATAACATGTTAGCCTTATACCTACCTAACTTCACGCTTTATCCCTTGCGGGAAGTCACCTCTTTCGCCTCTGTAACGTTAAATATATTATTATAAAGACTATCTGTAACTTTTTCAAACACAAGCGTGCGACTGTTAACGCGACAGGTTGTGGGTTTGACTCCCACTCCAGGAAATGGAATTTTTCATTTCGTGGATTTGGTAACAATGCAAAGCGCGGTTGAGTTCCGCCACTCAGCACGCAATGCCTCAAATCGGCGGAAAGTGGGGAACAGAGTGTCTTAACATTAGGTTTCCTCTGCCTACCGTTCTATATGCGGGATACAGCGTGAAGCTATGTATGTATGTTTGTTAACTTTTATGCGCAATAAAGTATTATTATTATAATATATAAAGAAATACAGTTGAATTGAGAACTTTCTCGTTTTTTGAAGTCGGTCAAAAACTGAGTTTTCTTATAAATTATATTTTGAGTACTTTTAAAATATTATCTATTTTATTTCAAGTTTGCAATTTTGTTCGTACAACTGAAGTACACGGAGTGCATTAGCTCATGCATTTTTCACATTCTCGTCGACTGGGAGATGAAAAATTTTAGAATTCCTACTATCAAAGTATGCTGATATACCTTCACTCATAACCTAAATACTAGTATAAGTATTTTCGACGTACATAGAATATTATTATATCAATTTGTGGGTTTTTCATATATTCAGCTCTGGTTCATAAACTAAACATTTATCTATAACATAATACAAGTTAAAAAGGAGACCATTTCGTACATTGAATATAAAAAAAAACTTCTAAAAATAACATAAATATGATTTTTGAAATTCTTGTCTGCCTGTTTGCCTGTTTGTCTGTTGTTCTCCTCTCACGCAAAATCGACCGGATGACTTGTAATAATCCTTTTTTATTGCATTTATTAGTTCTCAGCTAACTATGACTCACTTAAAAAGTCTTATCAACTGATATCAACCCTAACTGTCCATATAAGAGATATTATTACAAGCATTAAATATATCAATAGAAAATCTATTTATATAAAAAATGCATGCTAAACTTCTTAAAGTTTAGCTAAATTTTTTGATTAATACATGAATATACTGTCTAAGGAAAGTTTGTTGAACGTTCTTTCTGTTGTAAAATAAAAAACAGAGGTCTGAAGACAACTTAGAAACCATCACTTTAGTATCCCAGCTAAACCTTAAAAGAATAAAACATCTTAAAAAATTGTTCAGCGTTATAAGCTCACACTTAATGACCCCAGGACTTCGAAGAATGGTAACATATATGATGTGTCTTAGTAATGTTGTTCAGCGTGGCAGACATTTTTTTATCTACAGCTTCACGCTTTATTCGGCATAGCAGGTAGACAGAGAG
This sequence comes from Philaethria dido, assembly GCA_033558755.1. Lineage (NCBI taxonomy): Eukaryota > Metazoa > Arthropoda > Insecta > Lepidoptera > Nymphalidae > Philaethria > Philaethria dido. The sequence goes on along the minus strand of JAKGSA010001140.1, from coordinate 75,417 downwards.
GACCTAGTGTCACGACACTCTGATCGCTGCTTTGCACTTGAATTCGAAACATAACGAGTCTTGCCAGAGCGGAAAATTGAAAATTATTTAAATATGATCATTCTCGCGAGTGGTAATTATTCCACAACTAATCGCATTCTACTTAGATGCTGTTCCACCAAACCAAGATAACCTTTTTATCTCATACATTGCATGCATTTTTTATTTCAAAATATATGTTATGCAATTTTAGGTCAGTTTTTTAATGAGTACATGGAAAAAATCAAAATCACAAATCTCGCGCAAAACAAGTTGCAGGCATCAATTAGTACAAAATTTGTTTATCTTGGTTCCATAATATTTACCTCAGCCTTTTCAAAAATTCAGCATGGTATTAAGTTCGGTAATCCAACATGAAATGACACAATTTAGTAACAGAGTGGAGCAATTTATCTGTAAGCTTTTTTATATCTTTCACTTGCATATTCTGAATATACATTTTTTTATATCTTCTATTTTTTTGCGTTTTACGTATCTAATGAATAAGTATTATACACTTACCAGGAAACTGACCAGGAATAGGTTTAGAGTTAATTTGTACGCGCTAAAAGTAGGCACGAGAGGTATAACAGCGAAATCTCTCTATAATCTACCAAAAGATGTCGGCCTGTCTAGAACTATTATCAGTTCATCGTAGGATATTTTCAAATTTGGCTAGATTTTGAGAGAAGAGTGCAGACAGTGGAAATGAGCGTTGATATACATTTTAATTGGGCCCCTTAAACCTACACGTTGGGTCGTAAGTCCCAGGCACTCTCCGAACTCCTCTCTCTACAACGTGATGGGCCCGGCAGCCGCACGGAGAATCCATGGATTGCTAAGGGGCTTATTCTTTTCTTCTCTGTTCAAAAAAAAATTATACATATAAAATGAATTCCTTAATAAGCTAACTTTTGAAAATATTTTAGCTTTCAGTTTCTCGTTATTTTATAATCTACCAAATGAAATTTAAAAACGTAACAAAAGCGAAATAGATATATATTTTGCAAGTCTTTTGTATTGGAAGCTATACGCTTCACTGGTTCAGACGTTTCGTGAAAATCCATATCAAACGAGGCAGGAGGTCTTACTGAATACGGCTTTAGCTGCATTATTTCGAAGCTATCGGTAATTTGCTTTTGAAATGTTCTGATTTTTTAAACATATTTGGATTGTATAATGCTTGTTTAACATTTAAATAAGGTAGGAAATAATATTTGCGTTAAACGAACTGTTTTTGAATATGTCGTGTTTACAGTAAAATATTATTAGACTGTTTTTAGTGTTTCGAAGCGCCATAATTAAAGAACTGAACTGAACTGTTTTTAGTGGGAAACGCAGAGAAAGCAAAATACAGAGAAAGTGTTAAGACACTCTTTTCTCTATTTTCTCTTTAGGAGTTAAGAGGATTCTTTCTCGAGTTTTCACTAATATTGAGATATTGCGTGTAGACAAGCGAAACACTACGTCGAACTCTATCTTGCTTCCGAAGGAGATCGAATCAACTACCATTGCATTCATAGCCTGATATTATCAAAGTTTATAATGACGGCAATACATAAGTGATGATGATGATTCTTAAGCTAAAATTGATTTAGCGTTTGTTCTTATTAACATTTATAGTTATCGTGAAGAACAATGTGATATTATCTCACTGTTATATGAAAGAAGGTGACTTACGTGCTAGATCTTTTTTGTGAGAATATTCTTTCGAAAATTTTATTCTAAAATTCAATTGAAACGCGTTATACAATAAAATGTCATCATGAAAAGGATTAAAATGTAATAATAACTACGAGTTACTTAAACACCCGTTTATTAAGGGAAAAAAACTTCGAGCAAAAGTTTAGTTTTTTTTTAGCTTCACGTATCCCCCGCATTAGTAGGGTAAGCCGTGAGCAAAAAGCAGCTTACTTAACCACATAGCAAGGTAAACAGAGAAAATCTAGTGCCAATACACTCCGTTCAACGCCTTCCGCCCAAATTCGAGACATTACGGGTTAAGTGGCAGAATTTAACACCGTGCTGTGTCTTGCCAGAGTGCAGAAATGAAAATAAATAAATAAATAATTTATTAAACATAAAGACCGCTTAATGAGTAATAAAAAGGAAAGAAAATTTTCTTTAAAACTTTAAAGTTAGTTGTCTTATCTATCTGGGGAAAAGAAAGTAATTAGAATACAATTATTTTCACGAGTGGGAATCGAATTCACAATCTTCATTTCCATACTTTAGTACTGTATATTATATAATACCAAATAGTACCTAAAACGAAGACGTTTTCAAACATTCACTATGAAGATAAAAGGAAAAATTCTATATTTAGACGTCTTTGAAGATAGCCAGGTGTAATTGATATTGAAAAACACTTATAATTACTTAAGCTTTTAATTTGAAGCGATGATCAAAGTTTCCAATATTAATTATCTTGAGCCTGTTATAATCTAACATCAATGCTATGACGACTCAGTTGTAAAGAGTTTGACTTAATTGTGGGTTCGATTCCCATTCCGTGAAGTATTTTTCTTTCTTCTCTTAGCTTCACGGTTTATTTCTAGAAGGGTCAGAAAGAAGTTAATCCTTTTAATTAAGCTCGGAAAGTTATTGATAAAAATTTTTTTTTACTTATTTGGTTATATAAAATAAGATGTTATGTACTACAATAACTCTAAAACGACTGAAATGAAATTTTTAATATATCTAGTTATAATGTAACGCAAAAATTTACATAAACTGATTTTGCAGTACTCAAACTGATTTTGCTTAAAGGCTGATTATAGCCACGATGGTTGTAAGTTCGATTTTCACTCGAATGACTCATTCTTCTTTATATTTGAATTATTTTAATTTCCCCACTCTGGTTATCAAAACGTGGCGTTGAAATCCGCCAATCAACATGCAATTTCTCTAAATCGAAAGGAAAGCGTAGAACACAGTATTTTACATAACACTGGGTGTGTGTAATACTAGGTTTTTCCTGTCTACCCCGCTTTGCGGGATTATCCTGCGTCAACCTGTAAAGAGGTTCATCTAAAACTTGAACATACGATTCCATCCGTTCGAACCATCACGTTCAATATTATGGTCGCATCAAATAATCTAAATATAAATTATTACTTATAAGTCACGGGTACAATTTGGGTTAGAATTTGCATAGCCGTAGACTTATAAATGCAAGGCGTAACCCTCCGAGATTGAGTTGTTTCAGGACCTATTCTTGAGGCGAATTCCTCAAAATCCCAGTCATTTACTGGCTTATTAATTCTAAAATGCCAATGCCCCTTTGAAGATGAGGTAACAAAGGTTAATTTATTATTTTGGAGTCTCGTTTTGGTTGCATGAATAATTTTCATGGATTTGCTAAGTTTTATTGTCCTATATTTATGCTATATCCTGTTTTGATTATTATTTCAAAATCAAAATCTTCTTTATTCAAGTAGGCTATTATAAGCACTTTCGGATCGTCAATTTACAAAGTAGTCAGTCGTGTCAGTCCTAACGGAATCTACCACCGGCTCGGAAGGCAGTTCTGCTGAGAAGAGCCGGCAAGAAACTCAACAGTTGCTCTTTTCAAAATAATTTTTTTACAATAAATATACATATATAAATAAATATATTATTACTTTTTGAATTATTTGAATCTAAAAATAAATATGGAGAGAGCTTATAAATAAGCCTCTTCGTTCTCTGCTTTATCTCTAAGACGTAGCATTCATACATCGAAGGAAAACAAAGTAAAAATTTAAGAAAAACGAGCTAAAATTACTAACTATTTAGTAAAATTATTGCCTATAGTGTTAAGTTAGCTAGATATTGATCTGCTGTAAAGAATGTAATAAAAATATAAGTATTGAAACCAGAACCCATTCCGGTGCAATTGGACAACGTCTGACTGAAAATGCGAATGGTTGCAGGTTCGATTCCCACTTGGGATTGGGAGGATGATTATATTTAAATTACTTTCATTGTTCCATGCTAGAACACAAAGACAAAGCGCGGCGTTGAGCTCCGCTACTAAATAATGCCTCGAATTCGAATGAAACGAAGTGAACGGAATGTCTTGACATTTAAGTTCACTCTAATGAACCCGCAATACGGGATAAAGGATACAGAATAAACCGTAATGAAAGAATTTTGTAAGCATCATACATATTCATTGAAAGATTTTTTAACTTCACGCTGTATCCCGCATATAGCAGGATAGGCAGAGGGAACCAGAGAATCTAGTGTTAAGACACTCCATTCTCTTACAACATTTCCGTTCCCCACTTTCCGCCAAATTGAGGCATTGCGTGTTCAATTACCAAACCCAAGAAATGAAAATACAAAATTTTACATTTCCTGGAGTGGGAATGGAACCCACAACCTGTCGCGTTTTCAGTCGCGCAAAGCGTTACAGTACAAATATTAAGTAAAGCTATAAATTTAAATTAAATTTGCAACAAAATAAAGGTGTGATCGTAACTAGTCGCTCAACAGTTAAAGATTTACGACATAATAAATGTAAAGTAGTTCAACTAACAATGTTATCTGAATAACACTATAATAACTGATAGTTGCTTTTTAATGTCACTTTGACTACCTTCAGGTATATTTTAACCAATTTCAAAAAAGGAAGTTGTTAATTGAACTGTTTTGTTTTTTTTATATGTAAAGAAAAGTCGGGCGGAGCACAAGCGTGCGACTGTAAATGCAATAGGTTGTGAGTTCGATTCCCACTTCAGGAAATGAAAAAGTTTAGTATTTTCATTTCCTGAGTTTGATAACAAGGCAAAGCGGGGGGAAACGGAGTGTCTTAACACTAGGTTGCCTCTGCCTACCCTGCTATAAGCAGGATACAGCATGAAGTTATGTATGTTTGTATGTTGTCAAAAGACGTAATAAAATAAAGAATCATCAATAACAGCACTGATTTTGATATAATTAATATAAAAAAGCTAACTTCAAATAAAATACTCCATACGAGTAAAGTGACATTATTATGAATAACTCAAAAACCACTCGTTAGATCTCAAATGTTGTTCTAATATGAAACAATCAATCAGCTTTCAAGTAAAAAAGAATGATCGAAATTGGTTCATCTAGAAAAAATATGCAGTAACACACATACTCGTAAAAATACAGTAGAATTTAGAACCTTCTCGTTCTGTTGAAGTCGAATAAAACATTGATATTTTCTACACGCATTTAATAGATTTTCATATTCCATTATAGTCTTTAATATATTTTAAATTTTTTAAATATATTTTTTCCCTGTCAGGATACGGGGTAAAATACAATTCCCCGCTGCCGCTAAATATCTTATGATGTGTTCCGGTTCGATGGCATGAAAGCCTGGTTTTCCCCTTTCCCACCCATCCTTTCCCCAAAATGTAGTGGTTCCGATAGTGGACTACTACATTGTCCTCCCCATCCATCTGTATCCTCTAGGTTGGCAACGCATCTACAACATCACTAGTGTTGTAGATATTCATGGGCGAAGGTAACCACTTACCATCAGGTGGTCCTTCTGCGTTTGCCATCCATTATTCATAAAAAAAATGCGTTGAACATTGAAGTTGAACATTGTCATAATTGAACTCATTACCTCTATCTTAACATTCAAACCCATGCAAGCTATACAATATTTTAACCCATTGTTAACTACTTTATTTTTAGCTTTATACTCGTGCTATAGTTTAACTTTATTACAGTGCGATATGCACGTTTACTAGAACAATCAATTTCCTGTGCAAAGTGGTTTTTTATTCAATTTGTGGTAATAATACAAAATTTACTGTTTTTCATAGAAAATGGAACAAACAACTCAATTAAAACATAATAGATACATTGCGGGGTATGCAGAGAAAATCTAGTGTCATAGTCACTCCACTCTCCATTTTCTGTCAACTTAGAACTCAATGCTGCACTTTATTAAAAAAACACAAACTCATTTTAAAATTTAAATTTTCCTCCGAAAAAATCGACTCTTTATACCACAAGACGGATGGTACTGTGATACTCAATGGTAAGTGACTCCGAACTACTACTACACTAAGAAACCAGCAGAAACGGTCATTAATTATAATTTCTTACAAAGCGCAAATCACTAAAATACACTTAGTTGCCAATATATTAAAATATGCAGATCAGCAGGAAATCATCATCGATTAGTATCATGCACCCAACTTGGTCTCAAATAGGCATACGTAAAGCAATTGAATTGGTCCTCATCGAATTGACAACTATCGTACAATTAACCACTGAGCCACAATAGCGTCTATAATATAGTGTTTCCTATATTAGTCTGCGTTCAATCTAACTTTAAATGTTGGAAGCGCGTTCTGTAAACACACCTGTCAGAGTGGTCACGAAATGAAAATCAATTGCCTTTAGACATGCAAGGAAAAAATAGTGAAGTGAGAATCAAAAATTAGATATAATATAAATATATTAATGAGTACAAACAAGGCTACCGTAGTGCTGGTACCGTTGATTGTAGCTTTAAGCTTATTTTTAATATATGTGTACATGAAATTTTGTATTTTGCCAACAATTTAGCATCTTGTTAAGTTACGCCTGTCGTGGCGCAGAGGCACAAGCGTGCTACTGTAAACGCGATAGGTTGTCAATTTCCACTCCAGGGAATGGAATTTTTCCTTTTCCTGGGTTCGGTAACAAGGCAAAGCGCTGCGTTGAGTTCCGCCACTGCACGCAATGCTTCAATTCGGCGGAAAGTGGGGAATGGAGTGTCTTAAAACTAGGTTCCCTCTGCCTACGCTTCTATATGCGGGATATAGCGTGAAGCTATGTATGTATGTACGTATGTTAAGTTATTAACAAGTTATTAAGAGAACGGAGAATTTTAACATTACGTTCTTTATGATTTAAAACTGTACGTACTTGGTGGTGGTGGGGTTAAGCAATTATTATTATAGGGATTAATTTCGCGTAGGAAACATTTAATTAATGAAATATGTAATAAAAAGTTGAGGCCATCATGGCGTAGTAAGGCAGTGTCTTACTGTAAGCGCGATTGGTTGTAGGTTTGTTTAATACTCCAAGGGAATGATTATGTTTAAATTATTTAAATTTTCTTTTTCTGATAAAACAAAGTGCGGTGTTAAGTTCCGCTACTTAACGTAATGTCTCTATTTCGAACAGATAGTGGAGAACAGTGTATCTTGACACTATGTTTATTTTGAGGCCTGTCGTGGCGTAGAGGCACAAGCGTGCGACTGTAAATGTGACGGGTTGTGGGTTCGGTTCCCACTCCAGGAAATGTAAAAGTGTAGTTTTGTCATTTCTTGGGTTTAGTTGTTACTAAGGCAAAGATCTCAGGTTCCTTTTGCCTACTCAGCTATATACAGGATACAGCGTGAAGCTATTAATGCTTCAATTCGGCGGAAAGTGGGGAACGGAAATGTTAAAAGAGAACGGAGTGTCTTAACACTAGTTTCTCTGGTTCCCTCTGCCTACCCTGATATGTGTGGAAAAAGAAAAGTGGAAAACAGTGTACCTTAATAATAAATTCATTCGGAATACTTTACTGTACTGAAAAAAGCTACTGTAATGAAATTTTCAAATAAGTACATACTAATATTAATGTATGAATCGAAATAATTCGTTAAAAAAAATTAGTTAATTAATTATGCAAGGTGTGGACTGTGGGCTTATTTTGTCATTAATTAATGGGTGTCATCTAATTAGGCCACTTATTAGAGCAGTACAGTGTTGTACAGTTCTATTTATTTTGTAATATAATATTCTATCACATTAGTGAGTCAAAAATTTATTAAATTTTGGTGAAAAATTTGTTATTGGTGACTTTTTAGCACAAAAACATATGACATTTTATTTTTTTAAAGTATTCTCTTGTCATTTACTATGATATGTACTTTGTTCGCCTTTTCTTGATTATTTCCTAATTTTAAATATATTATTATCTATAGGTATAACTCTATAACTTTATCATCTTATAATATATGTTTTTTTCTTCTTTTTCGCTTCTTATTTCTTTATTTCTTTATAGAGGGAGTCTTTCAGATACATCAATATAAGAAATCTGTCAAGTTGCAACGCATCATAGTTTTGAATATTAGATATGGAAATAATTATAAAAATGAGACCGCCTTGGCGCGATTCTATGGCTAATCAAAAATATATTATATTTCAATTTTTATCATTTCTAAGCTCTGAGATCACAATGCACGGCGTTGTGCTCCACCACATAATGTATCCAATTGAATCTCACTCTAATATCCGGGCAAGGGCATAAAACTGAAAAATAATTTAGTATTTTCATTTCCTGGGTTTGGTAACAATCCAAAGCGCGGCGTTGAGTTCTGGCACTCCGCACGCAATGCCTCAATTCGGCGGAAAATGGGAAACGGAGTGTCTTAACACTAAGTTCTCAGGTTCCCTCTGCCTACCCTGCTATATGCGGGATACAGCGTGAAGTTAAAAAAAATCATATTAGTATTAAAAAGCTTTCCATTAGCGTATTAATAAAATAAAAGCTAAAGTAAACACTAAATAACTCGCGTCTCGACTTTAATAATAACATTTTTCCGCATTCCTTACATATCGGTCAAGTTAACCCACTTTCGCTATGAAACTTAATAAGCATTATATTTTATGGCTAGTTGTGTGAGATTTATTACAAGTGTTAAAAAAGTATGCCTTGAATTTGGAATTTACTGAAAATTTCTACGAATTTAGTCGACTGTTTATTATTAGAATTAGGCTTATTATTAGAAATTTGTTTGTATATATTTCAGAAATGCGCGGCGTTGAGTTCTGTCACTTAGCACGCAATGTCTCGGTACACGGCGAACGAAGTGTTCATACTAGGTTCTCCACCCTGACTATCCCTGCTGAGGGATATATATAAAGCTTGAAAGTGCTTATCTTTAAGTGTCAATATTTAAAAAAAGAAGCGTAATATATAATAGGTATTCTTTATTGACGCCTGTCCTGGCGCAGAGGCACAAGCGCGCGACTGTAAACGCGACAGGTTGTGGATTCGAATCCCACTCCAGGAAATGTAAAATTTAGTATTTTCATTGCTTGGGTTTGATAATAAGGCAAAGCGCGGCGTTGAGTTCAACACGCAATGCCTCAATTCGGCGGAAAGTGGGGAACGGAATTGTTGAAAGAGAATGGAGTGTCTTAACACTAAGTTCTCTAGTTCCCTCTGTCTACCCTGCCATATGCGGGTTACAGCGTGAAGTTAAAAAAAATCTTTATAAAGACCTTATTGTAGGTTAGTTGGGAACTGTCGAGTAAACGTTAATAAGTTAGATGTTTCCCTACTTTCTCGTCGCATTGAAGCATTGCGTAGCGGAACTTAACGCCGCGGCTTGCCTTGTTACCAGAGTTACTGCTACTACTTTTGGGGTGTAGTGAGTTAACAATGTCTGTGTCTACGAGCTGATTTCTATCCAACTGACAGACATGTGTTTAAAATTGTCACCTTTAAATTTATTCATCTAATGAACACAAAACAGATTCCCACATATTTTAGGTAAGAATTTAAACTAATGCATTGTATAATGGAATTCCCCTGTCAGGTGTCAACGTGACGGGACTCAAAACAAAATTTTTAATCACAATGAGTAATTACAAAATTCTGAACGAGGTACCTCATTTTGAAATATTCCGGCGGTATAAAATATTTTGTGAATTGTTTTATATATTGATATTGTATGGATTTTAATTTAAATGTTCGTATATTGCTAATTTTATTCCTATGGTTATATTTGTTTGTTATTATGTTTTGACGGCCATTATGGTGCAGTGAGACACCGTCTGGTTATTGGTTTTGGTTGTGGATTCAATTTTCACTTGAGGAAATGATTATACTTCATTTATTTTCATTTCTTAGCTTTAGTAAGACAACGCTTTGTCTTGAGCTCCGCGACTTAACACGCAATGTCCGGAATTTGGACAGAGAGAGGCGTATGGAGTGTCTTGTCACTAGGTTCTTTTTGTCTGTGAAACGAAAAACGAAAAGCTTTCATTTTTTTAGTATTCAGCTTTTGGCATAAACAATCATAATAATTTCTTGATACATAATCATAATAATTTCTTGCTAATTCAGCTATTTTTTTTTTTTTTTATGGGTAACGGATGGCAAACGAGCAGAAGGACCACCTGATGGTAAGTGGTTACCTTCGTTTATGAACATCTACAACACCAGAGGCGTTGTAGATGCGTTGCCAACCTAGAGGATACAGATGGAAGGGGAGGACATTGTAGAAGTCCGCTATCGGAACCACTACATTTTGGGGAAAGGATGGGTGGGAAAGGGGAAAACCTGGCTGGCTTATTTCAGGATCTTACCTATGTTTACTTTCTTCTCCTTTGCTTCTCGTATATTAAATAATAAAGTTTATAACAATATTTGATTATATTAATATTTTTTTACTTATAAAGATAACTAACATTTTGTATCATCAATATATATAAAATGTTTTCTTTACCAAATGACTGAAAAACAACACAAAACCTTAACTGTTTGGCAAATAAAGCTGAATTTTGGCTTTTTTCAATTCCTTGGGGATTGAAGTAGAACACAATGAATTTGAGAAAGTATTTGTCAGTGTTCCAACGGCAACGAGAAAAAACGAGGTTTTATATTTGACAACCGCGCTTCCCACACATAGCAAGGTAGGCATTGCATACTGAGTGGCGGAAGTCAGCGCCGTGTTTTGCCTTGTTACCAGTGCGAGGAAATGAAAATACTAAATATTAATTAATATTTTTATGTCCTAGAGTGGGAATCAAACCTACAACCTGTCGGGTTACAGTCGTATGCTTGTGCCTTTGTGCCATGACAGGCCTCTATTTAATTTTCCAATTGAATCGGTGAGTGCAGAAACAACGTAAGTCACAAAAAATGCAAAAATTCGTAATCGATTTAAACTAGCTTAGAAAGGGAAGTTATACACTTTTTTCTTCCTCCTGCAAAATTTCACAATCCGGACTTACGTTGTTTCTGCACTCACCGATTCAATTGAAACTACGAAAGTCATAAAGTCCACACTAAAGAAGTAGCAGGCAACTACTAGTATTTTATGTTCATTTTATATTACAAAAGTAATGGCAAAAGTCCTATAATTTCATTCAATTTCATAATTCAATTATATTCCTTATATTATTTGAAATATTAGAGCAAAATTCGCACATACGGCTATCAAATGAATTGTTAATTAGACACATTCCAAAAAAGCCACGTCAGCAGTAAAATATTCAAAAACTAAAATATTGTTCATTGTTCAATATTTGCGAAGCGGAAATTTGGGCTATTGAAATAAAATATAGAAAGTACCAGGTGAATGCCTAAGCTACTCACACGAGCACACGTGAAATAAAATGAAAATACAACGCTGTGTTTTCTAAGTACACTTTTTTATTTTTTGAGGGAAGCCGTTACTTAGCTTGCAAAATACTATAGAAATTCTGCTTAAAAATAACTTGAATTATTTTTAACTTGGTGAAAGTAAAAGAGCGAAATGTTAGAACTCTACATTAGTAGAATTCTAAAACCAAACATAATTTGTTAGGTGGTAGGAGGTTCGTCCTCCGACTGGCTCGCGACCACTATCATGTCAAAGACGAACCGCCAAATATCTAATGATGTGTTCCGGTTCGATGGCATGTAAGCCAGATTTTCCCCTTTCCCACCCATCCTTTCCCCTAAATGTGGTGGTTCTGATAGTGGACTACTACATTGTCTCCCCTTCCATCAGTATCCTCTAGGTTGGCAACGCATCTACAACATCTCTGGTGTTGTAGATGTCTATGGGCGAAGGTAACCACTTACCATCAGGTGGTCCTTCTGCTCGTTTGCCGTCCGTTATCAATAAAAAAAAAAAAAATATTAGGAAAATAAATTTAAAAGTGAAATCTCTTCATTTTCAAGTACATAATAAGTTTTTGTTGTTTTATTATAGTGAACAAGAACTATGTATACTACCTTATTTATATTTTTAACCGACTTCAAAAAAAATAGAAGGTTATCAATTGAATCGGTAAGTGCAGAAACAACGTAAGTCCGAGTTTTCAAATTTTGTAAGAGGGAGTAAAACATCACGCATCTTGCCTTTCTAAGCTAGTTTAAAACGATTATGATTTTTTGCGTTGTTTCTGTACTCACCAATTCAATTCAAATATATTTTTTTATTTATTTATTTATTTATTTATTTATTTATTTATTTAGGAAGCCAACGCTGTATACAATATTATTATAATTATTGTATACCTCACTTACAGGCTAACATGACATGCTTAATACAGTTATATAAAACTATTAAAAAAAGAAACAAAACAGTACAGTTCTAATTCGAAACTCACATACAATAATTAAACAACAGAACCAAAAATATAAAAATAAAAAGAAAAAATAAACAACAAAACTGAAAAAATAAAATAAAATACAGTGATAATGACAAAAAAAATTACCTTAACATTAAGCACACACAAAAAATATATATAATTGAAAATTAAAGTATAATTAAAATTAATTTTTTTATATATGTTACCGCATAACTTTTTGCTGGGTGTACCAATTTTGATCATTCTTTTTTATAATATAGCTAGTATTTATGATGTGATCCTATTTAAATTTAATCAAGATCTGATAAATATTTTTTGATTTATTCGTAGCAATGTTACTTTTTAGAGCATTTTATTTGTAGTCGGTTTCCTTTTTTTATTAAAATATTAATTATTAATTAATATTTTGTTCCTTATTTGTCGCGAACGTATATATAAATAATTTTCAACAGGAAGTATACCATATGAGTATTTATTTCATGTTATATCAACTGAAGCTTATGTATGGAATTTGCGAAAGCTTCGTCCATCCAAAGCTCTTGGCCTCTAGAAGGTATTCTGATTATGAATCCCTTGACTAGGCATGTGAGGACGAAGGAATGTAATGTGACAACGTTCTTCAAGAAATTTCTGGGTACGTGATATTTTTGAGTTAAGCTCATATGTTGTCATTTATATATATCGTTTATATTTTTCGTTATTTTATATAGAAATATGGTTAAGATTGGTATTGAGAATTATTATGATTATTTAACTTATAATAACCTGTAGAGAAAAATGTAAGCAGTAACAGAAATAACAAATAATAATGAAGGCTTATAAAATCAATATCATTAACATCTAATTATTTTATTCAAAGTAAGAAATTATATGCTTCATCATAAATGTCAAGCAATTTACAAACAGTGAATGTCTTAGAATTGAGAAAAACCAAACAAGAATCAGCAGGATTCTTTTTTTACTAAGCCAATAATATATTGAATTACAATTATTTATTAGTGACATTGATATGTTTGAGATGTCTATCTCAAAAGTCTGCAGTCTTGCAGCGAACGTCTTATTCCCCAACAATGAAATCTATTCATATTTTTTTTTTAATTGTGATATAGAATTTTCTGGGACGTTTCCTCTATTATCTAAAGAATGCGTTACTCGATACATCTAAAAATACATCTTCCCATAAACAATTTTTTACTCAACTTTATTAAAAAAAAAACAAAGACCAAAGAAAGCTACTCATAATTTTATGAATACATCCATCCCATCTTAAACTTAACTAAGTATGTAAACTAAAGCAAAATTAAAGCAATTAAAAAATCTAAATTTGCCTGTTCTTCGAAAATTTCTAGAAGACACCTGTGCAAACGATTTAACTTGCACCAGTAAATAGCTTGGAAGCTAATGAGTGTGCTCAGAAAACATGCAGTACACGAACTCAAAGTGGTTCATTATCATTATTTTTGACTCCAATTTCATTTTGCCGTAAAAATTGAAGGAATTTTAGAAACTAGGGTTATTTTGCGAGGAGTAGCTTGAGTTTAACATATTAATAGATATTGAGAATAATAGAGGTAGATTTTCTGTTATATAATGATTATTTCCGTTCCCCACTTTCCGCCGAATTGAGGCATTGCGTGCTGAGTGGCGAAACTCAACGCCGCGCTTTGCCTTGTTACCAAACCCAGGAAATGAAAATACTAACATTTCTTGGAGTGGGATCGAACCCACAACTGGTTGCGTTTACAGTCGCACGCTTGTGCCTCTGCGCCATGACAGATGCCTCAAATCGGCGGAAAATGGGTAACAGAATTGTTGTGAGAGAGCGGAGTGTCTTCACACTAAGTTCTCAAGTGGAGTTAAGTTTAAAAAATTTAATAATATTGATTATTTTAATCGACTTTAAAAAAGGAGGAGGTTCTCAATTCGACTGTATTTTTTGTGTCTTACCGCATAACTTTATACCGGGTGAACCAACTTTATTGATCCTTTTGTATGTAGCTAACTTTTTTGCTTTTGATGTGAACCCATTTAAATTTAGTTCAGATTTGACATGTTGTTTTTGTGTTATTCTGTATAATGTGGTTTTTTAGTGCATTTTATTTGAAATCGGATTTCTTTTTATGACTAAATTTTAATATTTTTTTATACCATTGTTGAAAATTCCGTAGCAGTTGCTAAACCCACCCATTAAAAAAATAAGTCCAATGTGGGTTTTCTCAATTTTTGTATATTATCTATTGCTTTATTGTTGTTTTCCACTTTCAGTAACTTAGACGTACAGACAGATTGCATTCTGAGAAAGTAGACTTATCATTTCAAAAGTTCTGATTCCAATAGATTGCAAGATTCCTTGGAAATTATAACTAAGTTTTTTTAAAGGTTACTTTTCTTATATAACAATTAGTCCTTTCTTTACTAAAGGTTGTTTGTAAGAGGTAGCTTGAAGCAGTAAGAAGGCCTTTACATACATTTTCTATGCACATACTCGTATGTTTTATTCCCATGTTATTTGTATCTTTTATGGGCAATAAAGAATATTTTATACTGTTCTTTTCGTTTCTATTCTAAGTATGAAAGATCAATGGCGTTAATTTGTTGAAAGTGTTTTTTCCATTGAGTTTCTTCTAAAATAACTTCACCTTTATCACAGAGTAGCCAGAGAGAACTCAGTGTAAAAAACACTGCTATCTGCCCGAATTCGAGACATTTTACGTTAAGTGGCGGTTCTCAACGCCGTGCTTCATCTTACCAGAGCAGGTACTGAATAGTAATGGTTCCCGGGATAATGCCGGGATAAAGCGTGAATATTTTTGAGTTATTAATAATAATAATAATAATAATAAAAACACTTTATTGCACATAATACATAAAGTATAGCAAAGTGACAAACATGTAAGTAAGCAAAGGCGGCCTTATCACCAAAAGTGATCTCTTACAGGCAACCATTAATATGTATAGCTTCACGCTGTATCCCGCATATAGCAGGGTAGGCAGAGGGAATCTGTGAACTTAGTGTTTAGACACTCCCTTGTCCACTATCCGCTGAATTGAGACATTATACAAATATGCATATAGCGATTTTTTCAAATTTTTAACTAACCAATGACCTATTAGCTTAAATTACCAAAGAAACCAGTAAAGTTCCTAAATTACGAAGATCCTTTTGAAATATAGGTAAAAATGATCTAAAGGCCCATTTAAACTGTCTCGCTTAAAATACCTCTAAGTTTAAAATCGAAGCTATTCGTGTTCAACTGCTATTTTAATTCTTACTTTTATAACCTGACCTTGTTACTATTAGCTATAAAAATAAAATTGATAAATACACGTAGCGTGCAAAATATCACACGATTTGGTTTATTAGTAACCTGGTTATAGGAATAGTAATAATGTAGTCATATATTTAAAATTTACGATAGTTACAGAAAAGTTTTTATTAAAATTTACATACTCGTACATACATACATAGCTTCACGCTGTATCCCGCATAGAACAGGGTAGGCAGAGGGAACCTAGTGTTAAGACACTCCGTTACCCACTTTCCGCCAAAGTTGAGGCATTGCTAGCCGAGTGGCGGAACTCAACGCCGCGCTTTGCCTCGTTACCAAACCCAGGAAATGAAAAATTCCATTTCCTGGAGTAGGAATCGAACCCACAACCTGTCGCGTTTACAGTTGCACGCTTGTGCCTCTGCGCCACTACAGGCGTTTAAATTTAAAAAATATTTGCTATATTATTTCGATTTTTCTAATCTTATGATTAGAAAAAGACAGCTTTGAGAACTAAAACTCAGACGAAAATGTGATAATATAATCAAGGATTAATAATATTTTAACAAAAAAAAACAATTTTAAATAAAATACGCTTTTATAGCGTATTTTATTCAATGTATTTTATGTAACATTATTACGAATAACTCGAAAACGAATTGTCAGATCTTAACTAAATTTAAATGAGACCACATCAAAAGCACTAGCTGTCATATAAAAAAAGAATCACCAAAATTAGTTCACCCAGTAAAAAGTTATGTGGTAACAAATAAGAAACATACAGTCGAGTCTCCTACTTTCTTTGTATGGTAAAAAATAAATAAATAAAAAGAAAATTGAACCAAGTTGTTCTTTTCTGATTTTTACATAATAATAAATATACGTATATGACTTGTAAGATTTATTCTGATCACTACGGACACGTAGTCACTTAACTAAGCTTAGGAAATAAGAATTTTTTTTTCCAAAGAGAGTCCAAGTATTTTAGCTTAAAACTTACTTAATATTACTTAACATTGCTTAATATTTCTCAATGTTACTCAATATTATTTAATATTACAATTTAAACTTCTATTTTAGTGGAAAAAGGTATTTCTTTTCGCCCTATATTTAAATAACCCTTTAATGTGTGGGGAAACCAAGATTTACACCCCATTCATACTATGTGGAACATTTTATTGCACAGTAAGAAATTTTAAGTTAGGTTTGTTGATTTAAGTTATGAGGTCACCCATAAATAATGGCTTAATATCCTTTACAATAAGTGGAATTTGTATGCTAAATATTATATAAAGAATTAGTAGTATATTAGAAATGTTACTATTTTAGTTTCTAATTAGAATTTTTGGAATGGTAAATTTAAGTATGATTTACTGAGAAAAGTAAATGAACTTTGTGCGTTTATGAGGTCATTGTGGCTCAGTGGCACAGTGTTTGACTGTAAATGCGATTGATTATGGGTTCGATTTCCACTCGGATGAGTGATTATATTTTTATTATTTTTATTTTATCCTCGTTTTATCTACGTTGGGGAGCATTGTGGTATACAATACTTGAATTTAGACGAAAACCGGTAAATGGAGTGTCTTGACTCTAGATATTCTATACCTATCCTATTATACGACAGATGTGAGTTCAAATATATGGAGGACAGCTATCTAACATATAGGCTTTGCAATCATATCAAAATTATTATATCTCAAAATATGGCACATATCTGAGTATTACAAATATAATTTACTCTTTTAAATTGAATTTTACATGTTCGTCATACTGCAGTAGTCGCAGGTTATCGGAGGTAGCGTTTGCCTGCCAGTTCTTAGAATTGTTTGGCTAAACTACTGCCAATCATCTATAAATTTCCTCGTGTATTTCCTGGATTCGAGCACTACGTGCTGACAGCTTTTGACATTTGATGTGCTGAATTTTATGTTTTTGATTGTAACGAAAGAGTTTTTAAAATTGAGGTTCTATATGAAAGTCTAGTCTAATAAAATGATTTAAAATATATTTCAAAATTTAAATTCGTGGAACAGAAATTATTAATAGAATAGAAAACAAATTAAAATTAGCTTTATTAACAGTGATTAATATTTCCGAGTACAAACAAAAAAAATACATATTGTTTCCCCCGAAACAAAATATTCTACGTTAATAGAACAAAACGGTTGCTGATCCTTAAAGCAATATGAAAGTATCTCAACTTTAAGATATCCTGCTTGAAAATCTAAGCCAATGAACAAGACTTACGACCGCAACAAAGCTTCAGCTTTCTAATTTCGTCTCGAAAGGATTTTTCCGATAGCAGCAATAAAATTCCACAATCCGCTAATACTCATTATGGGTTTGAGGCGACCATAAAGCCAAGAACTTAATTAACATCCCAGAATTTTACTCAACATTTATTTGGGCGTGAATTTGGTTTGGCTATAAAAATAAACAATGAAAGGCACCAGGTGAATAACCAAGCTACTCGCGTGCACACATACATACACTAAAATGGAGCTGCCAGTACTGTTTACTAAGCGAGCTTTTATTTTTAAAAGTATGGAATGTTTCCGATCAATATTTGCTAACATCGACTGTATAATATAAACCAGTTTATAGTGCGTCATTGTAGATAAAAATTTAGGTTTTTTTAAATGTCAATATTACATTTTTTATACATTGTTAATAGCAGTGTAATTAGAGGAAACCTGAGAACCTGATGTTAGGACTTTCTGTCGGAATTGAGACATTGCGTGCTAAGTGGCGGAACTCAAGTCTTGTCCCCAGAGAGAAATGATAAATATTTAATATTTTTATTTCCTGGAGTGGGAATCGAACCTACGACCATTCGCGTTTACAGTCACACATGTGCATCTGCGCCACGACGGGCCTCAATTATTTTATTTACCTTATTTCATTTGACTAGTCTACAAAAATATTTTTTAAATACGCTTTTGTTCATATAAACTTACTGTATTATATATTTTTTATTCAAACCGCAGTGTATTAGTGCCTCTAATATCCACATGAAGAAATATAAATTTTATTTAACTTATTTTCTTTATAATTATTATGAGATCATATGAGATACTGAGATGATATAAGGCAAAGCGCGGCGTTGAGTTCTGCCACTCAACACGCAATGCCTCAATGGCGGAAAGTGTGGAACGGAAATGTTGAAAAAGAATGGAGTGTCTTAACACTAGATTCTCTGGTTCCCTCTGCCTACCCCGCTATATGCGGGGTACAGCGTGAAGTTATTCAGATCCTCTACATATAAATTGATACAAAATGAAATGAGGAGTGATTACAACCTCTCTTGTAATTGTAACAAAAACAGTAATCACATAAAGGAACAAAATATCCAACGCGTTAAAATTTAATATAAAGCCACGTTTAAACGACACCACGTGAATATAAACGGGCATACACAATTTACTATACTGATAATGCGTCACATTTCATTTACAGATGGACAATGGCCACCGCAAAGTGACGCTCTTTCGATTAAACTGGCGGGCTTTTCAAATAAATCTATGATTAACTTCCCGTGGCTGTATCATAGCTTATAGGGTTGTCAGGGTCTCAAAACTAAAAGCTGATTCACTTTGACCTGTCAATAAACAAATTTATTGAATATAAATACAAACATCACAGCTTCACGCTGTATCCCGCATATAGCAGGATATGCGGAGAAAACCTAGTTAACTCACACTACACTCTGTTGCCCACTTTCCGCCGAATTGAGGCATTGCGTGCTGAGCGGCGGAACTCAACGCCGCGCTTTGACTTGTTACCAAACCCAGGAAATGAAAAGTTCTATTTCCTGGAGTGGGAATCGAACCCACAACCTGTCGCGTTTACAATCGCACGCTTGTGCCTCTGCGCCACGAAAATTAAAAACAGACATTTAATAAAAATTATGATATTTTAACTTATCTCTTATAAAATTAATTTAATATATAAATAAAAAAAATATTTTTACATATTGCAAAAACATCTATCGCAGTGCAGTCTAACTGTAAGCACGACAGCTTGTGACACTTGTGACACTCAGGGTTATGATTATATTTAAATTATTTTCAAGTCTCCACTCTACTAAGATTATACGTCTCAAACACAGACAGGAAGTGGTGAACGGAGTGTATAGACACTAGGTTCACTTTACTTTAACCTTGCAGCACGTGATAAAGCGTGAAGTCACTTTTTAACAAAAACATATATATATATGAATTCGTATATAATTCAGTTACTTATTAACTGCACAAATATTTAGAAATGCAAATTTTACAGTAACTCTACAACCCTAAGCGCGTGTTACTTTCGTTACGAGTTCGTGTATTAAAACGTAATTTGTAATGAAATTGTTTTGAGGTGTGCCCTGTGTGTATAAATGAATGATTTATTTAATTTTCACTACTGTACGTGTCTACATGTGTTATAATTATTTAAAAACCATTCATGATTTTTTTAATGTATTTTTTTTTTACTTTACGCGTGTGTGGGACACAACACATAGCAGGGTAGGCAGAGAACCCCTTAGAACCTAATGTTAAGACACCCCGTTGTCCACTTTCCGCTGAAAGGCATTGCTTGCTGAGTGGCGAAACTCAACGCCGTGCTTTGCTACAAGATTGTTACAAGAGCGAGGAAATAAAAATACTAAATATAAATTATTATAAATATTTAATATTTTCATTTTCTGGAGGCGGAATGTAATCCACAACTTGTCGCGTACGTCAATCAAAATTGATTCACTCAGTAAAGAAATATGCGGTGACATACATAAAAACTGCAGTTGAATTGAGAATCCCTTCCTTTTTTGTATGGTTTAAAATTAGGGAATAATAATAAATATATTCACGGCGTTGAGTTCCGCCGCTCAGCACGCAATGCCTTAATTCGACAGAAAATGTGAAACTAAAATCTTAAGAGAACGGAGTGTCTTAGCACTAGGCTTCCTCTGCCTACCCTGCTATGTGAAGGATAACGTGAACCTAAAAAAAATGCTATATTAAATTGATAACTACGACCATATAAAAATAGACTAAATAAACAGAAATAGCTGGAAACAACTACAAACAATACGAAATACAGAAACTAAATTTTTTCCATCATACTAGTACTATAACAGCTTGACCATTAAATCGACACAAGCAATTTGTTCGACAGCATTTAGTCCTTGCCGTAATCCAATTTACGTGTGCCCGGACGCGTGAGAGCCGCACTACCGCGACTCTATCTAACCCTATTTGATTTGATTTCAACGTGAGCGGTTGGAATAGTTAGAAAGTTTGATGCTACTCGCTGTTATTACCTACTTCACGATTCTCACTGTTTGTATCTACGAATATATTGTGGTTGTGGAAAACTGGAGTAATGTTTTTCATTATATTTTTAAAATGTTATTTACACACGTAGAAATAGAAATAAAATATCGTGGCGCAGAGACACAAACGTGCGACTGTAAACGCTACAGGTTCTGGGTTCGATTGCCACTCCAGAAAATAGAATTTTTCATTTTCTGGGCTTGGTAACGGCGTTGAGTTCCGCCACTCAGCACGCAATGCCTCAATCGGTTCGGCTTAATCAATTCGGCGAAAAGTGGGGAACGGAGTGTCTTAATACTAGGTTCCCTCTGCCTATCCTGCTATATGCGGGATACAGCGTGAAGCTATGTATGTATGTATTTAATTGAACGTAGATTGACAAAGGATTTTTTAAGAGGCGAGTCTTCCAGTAATTAAGTGGTAGGAGGTTCGTCCTCCGACTAGCTCACGATCACTAACATATAAAGACGAACCGTCAAATATCTAATGTTGTGTTCCGGTTTCATGACATGTCTGGTTGGTTTTCCTATTCCCACCCATCCTTTCCCCAGAATGTGGTGGTTCCTATGGCAGACTGTCGTGGCCACTGCATTGTTGCTTTCCCTTCCATCTGTATCCTTTAGACCGGCAACGCATTAACAACTCCTCTGGTGTTGTAGATGTCTATGGGCGAAGACGACTTACCTTCTTATCAGGTTATCCTTCTGCTGATTTGCCGTCTTTGATCATAAAAAAGAAGAAAAAAAAAGACTTGAACTTGAGCCTCTCGGAAACCGACCAAGAAACAAGCTTGAATGGTTTCCAGAAGACACACAGTTCGATTCCCGTACCGTTTAATTTTTATACATTTTCTTATAATTATTCAACTTTCCTCTTTCAAAAATATAGGTAAATGTTAATTTCGACTTGATTACTGTTAGAAAATTCGAAATTTCGAAATTTCTGCACTAAAACTGTAATTGAAACTAATTCTATTAGCGCTAGCCATGACGCCGCTTAATTCCCTTAAATATGTAATGGCTCTGTCTAGACTGAACATGGAGTTTTCCCTGACCCAGTGATGACATCGAATATCAAAAACTTATTATTACAAATGATTTTATTTCTAACTTCTAGATAAAAGTTAGGTAAGAAAAAATAATTATAATTCAGATAACTTAACAGAAGTTACGGACCACGCATTCATAATATTTAGAAAAATCATTATAAAAATATATTACCAACTATGATTGAATAAAAAATTATAAATACTATAGCTTGAATTTCGTAGTTGATAAAGTGTTACATCTCCTATTTTTTTATTTATTAAAAAAATGAATTACCTATTTCAAAGTATAGATAAATATTTTTAGATAAAACAAACAGGCTTATTAGTCAAAGCGTTTCCAAGAAGCGCGGGTTCGACTCCCGTTATGTTTAAATTTTTATACCTTTTCTAAAATTGTTTCCTTAGTATGTGATTAGCACTTTAAACTATCTTAAATATAGGTAAATATTAGTTTCGATCTGATTACTGTTAGGAAATTCTAAATGTAATTTTTGGAAATAAGTAGAGGGGAACGGATATGTTAAAAGAGAACGGAGTGTCTTAGCACTGCGTTCTCTGGTTTCCTCTGCTTACCCTGCTATGCGCAGGATACAGCGTGAAAATAAAAAAAATGTAATGAATCTAGAAAGAACGTGAAATTCTCTGACCTAGTGATGACATAAAATATCAAAAAAAACTATTATTACAAACGATTTCATTTCTTACTTACACACACACACAGATTAAAACAAAAACCAGGCGACATTCATCATGATACTGTAGACGTTTGACAAGGTTGTACAAGGAAAATTATATTCAATTTATTTTCGTTTCCTCCATCTCCTAAGAAGTGCAGCGTTGGATTCCAATACCTGGAACATGATGCCTAGCAATTTGCAAGTTAATATTGGTATTCAATATCTAAATTTAGCATTTATATTTTTATTTCATACTTCAAGATGTTTACATCGTTTCAAGAAGAAGAAGTTTTATCTATTTATTTCCTCATAGATAAAAAAATGTATAAATATATTCCAAAGCAAAATCAAAAGCTAATAGAATATGAAAGTAATAAATCTTAAAACGCTAAGCTGTGATTATGTAGCGCTTACAAGGGGTTATCCTAAATACCCATGTCCAACCCTCATGTAATATAATTGGATATGATTTCCTCCATATTTTACTTTGCAAATGAGCGCAAAAAAATTAAATCTAACACAAACAGGCTAACGATGCCAAATGAAGCTTTTGCATAACAATTTGAGTCTCCATTAAAATCCGCGTCACCCTTCCTATCTATACATATACATATATACATATTTACCTGTAAACCATAATATTTTAAAATAATAAACTTTTCATATAAAATTGCACCTTATTACAAGGTGAGAGGTGCTAATTTGAGTTACTTTTATTAAAAGAGTCAAGCAAAGCAAGTCTTTCTGTTGCTCCAACGAAAATCTAACACCTTTAATTTACCCAAAATCCCTTTTAATTTCGGGTACGGCACGTTCCTTTTACGCCGGCGTTCACTGGTTTTATAAGGAAGATTAATATTTTAACGCTATGCTAGTGAAGTCTAAACTGACAGGTTAAGCGTCGTATCTGACAGCCGCGCTGCTTTTACAGACAGTACGGTGACAGCTTGCACAGGATTTTCCTTGTTTACTAAAGAATTAATTATTGTTTTGCATATATTTGTAATTTTTTAGTAATCTGATCTTCATTGATGTAATTTATAAAAAAAAATTATTTTTAAAATTAAAAATATTATTAATTTTTTTATTTTTTATATAATATCTTAAATATGTACATAAAATTATTGATTTCATAATACACTCATGAAAAATGATAACTCTTAGAAATAGTTTTTAGAAAGTCTATAATCAAAATCCATATTAACAACTGTATAGAAATGCCTGTCGTGGCGCAGCGTGCGTCTGAAAACGCGACAGATTGTGGGTTCGATTCCCATTCCAGGAAATGTAAAATTTAGTATTTTCATTTCTTGGGTTTGGTAACAAGGCAAAGCGCGGCGTTGAGTACTCAACACGCAATGCCTCAATTTGGCGGAAAGTGGGGAACGGAAATGTTGAAAGAGAATGGAGTGTCTTAACACTAGATTCTCTGGTTCCCTCTTGCCTACCCCGCTATATGCGGGATACAGCGTGAAGTTACACAAAAAAAAACTGTATAGAATCTTCACTGTGGCGGTAAATGACCGCTTAGCACAATAATATGTATGGGGCTTAACATTTTGCTAACTTAAAAAAAAAGATAAAAAAAAGAATCTACAGCAGTATTTAAATATTTTTTTTTAATATTATAATAATTATAAAATTTTATGTAATATAGAAGAAAATGAACAATCAAAATCATTAAGTAAAATAAAATGTTTTCTATAATAAAAGTACAAACGATTACCTCAATCTAACATCAAATTTATTATTTACTTTTAAAACCCACCCACTACTTTATCCTTTTTTTGAATTTACCACCTACTTTAGTAAAACACAAAGGTACATGACATTAAAAGTCAAAAATTTAGAAAAAAACTTTTATTTAAAAAAAACAAACGTACTCATTAGTACAATAAATTCTAATACACAATGAGAATAACAAAACCAGAGGCATGTGCCAGCAGCCGTTTACAAAAAATATTTGAAGACATCCCCTTTTTTACTCGGTTCAATTACTTTCCACATAAAATTTATCACAGAAATATAACATATGGAAATTATTAAAATGCATACATTATAATAAGTAAAGATATTCTTCATAAAACGTTACATGCAACTTTTAAACCACACTTGAAACAGCGACATACTTTTGATAGTTAAACAAAGCTTATCACTAACTGGAGTTTAACTGATGAACCGATAGATAACTACTGAAAATGGCAGTAGTTAAGCTATTTAACTGTAATATATTTACATCCACATTTTGTTGAATTACATATTTTCTATCTATACAGAGTGTATGATTTAATAGAAAAAGTTTTAAAAGCGAACTATGTACATTACGATTAAGGTTCTTTAAATGGCTGATATTATGAGAACGATTTCTAGCTACTGGTTAGTTTGTGGAGCGTATAATTTAAAAACATGGAATTTATACAATTAATAGTCATTATATCATAAATCGACAGTTATATTGAGAAAAACGTGGCAAATAGAAGTAGGTCAGTCATATTTAATATATAAATAAAATGTTATATTTTCTACTAAAATATCTAATAATTTTTAAAATAATAACAAATTAAAACAGTTTTTAAGTTAGAATAATTTTTCTGCTAACAAAATATTTATGTCCTAACTTGAAAATTTAGTTTTCCAGTACTCCTCTGAGATAACGTGAAAGTTAGGTACCTTGTAAGCTTTAAGTTTTAAGCAAACTTCGTAGGTTATAATGGCTACCACTAGCGCTCTCATGTCATGTAGTTAGAAATCGTCGAAACAAAAGAAATTTATATTGTCTTTATGTTCCACGAGGATCTTTTCAGAAACATCTGTTTTACCTACATTAATATTATTTACAGTCTTGACAAGTCGCTTATATGTATATCGTCAGGATTTTATTTAAAAAAGCCTGATTTTAAAATTAATTTGCTAGAATTTCTTATTTAACGGTAACATTTGCGTTAACTTCGAAAAACAATTTGAAAACCAAAACATGCATTTTTTCCATAAATTCGTGACGATATTATACATACAATAGAAACCAATACATCTATAACGAAATTCTAGTATTATTTATATCTTCGATGTCATTCAGGAAACGTATTTTGTCGGATACGCGATATCTGTTGAAGAAAAACATGGAGTTATTTCATACGGAATGAATTATGTAAATGTAGGAGAATCCTTTGAGAGCTGAGTATGTCGCGTGTGTTATTTAAATTATTACTTACTTTGAACGTTTTTTTCTCTTCACCGTGTTCACTGGCGTCGCTTCAATACATAGAACGATCAGCCTTGTACTGCATGGGTATCTGTGTAAATATATGTATATGTTAATATTTGGTTATTATTTTTTAAGTTCTGGTACCTATAATATGTGTAGAAAGAATCGAATCCATTACTCTGAGTGTTTTTTGTTTATTTTACTTATTATTCTCTTTCAACACTTTGTTAAATTATCAAAACATGTAATGAACCTTTAAAGCAAATCTAGGAATTAATAGTAAAAATCAATTTTATTTCACATATTTTATTTATGTACACTAGCTAAATATAAGTACCCTACACCACTAAATAATGTACACGCTGTATTATGCAGGTAGGCAGAGGGTACCTAGTGTTAAGACACTCCGTTTCCCACTTTCCACCAAATTGAGGCATTGCGTGCTGAGTGGCGAAACTCAACGCCGCGCTTTGCCTTGTTGCGAAACCCAGGAAATGAAAAATTCCATTTCCTGGAGTTGGAATCGAACCCACAACCTGTCGCGCTTACAGTCGCACGCTTGTGCCTCTGCGCCACGACAGGTTTTATTAACAAAATAGCATCTTACATACGTAACATACGTACAAGAAAGTAAATTAAAAATTATTCCACAGCAACAAATTACAGAAGTAATGCACCGAAAAGTTGAACATTTCGAAATTTCATTCAAATTAAACATATAAAATATAAATAGAATTGTGCACTGCTCCGTTCTCGAATTAAGATATAAGAATGGTATTTTCGAGAGAAAATATTGTTTCAATCTCGACAGTGGTAAATATCAGATGACCCAAATACCAGGTCGCACAAGTCTTTGGATATTTTTCTGTTATATAAGTGAAGTCAATAAAGCTGTGGTTTTTGATCGCGCGGAGTGCATCTTGGAGGCGGGATCATCTTACGGATAGATGGTAAAGCTTTATAGTAATATTGTTTCTAGCACAATAGTATAAGGAGTATATATTTTATAGAAATATTAGGATGGCGCTGACACTGTCTGTCTTTAAATGCGATTGGTTGTGGGTTCGATTTTCACTTTGGAAATAATTTTAAATATATAATTATTTAATTTATTTTCACTTTTTCGCTCTAGTAAGTATACGTAATTAATATTTTGAATTTGGAAACATGGAAAATGGCGAACGGAGAACACTACAAGTATGTTCACTCTGCCAGCCCTGGGATGCAGAATAAAACGTTAAGCCGCTTTGTTATATCAATATTATTTACATTTCCTGGAGTGGAAATCGAACCCACAACCTGTCGCGTTTACAGTCGCACGCTTGTACCTCTACGCCACAACAGGCGTTTTTCATTTCTTGGGTTTGGTAACAAGGCAAAGCGCGGCGTCGAGTTCCGCCACTCAACACGCAATGCCTTAATACGGCGGAAAGTGGGAAACGGAATTGTTGAAAGAGAATGGAGTGTCTTAACACTAGGTTCTCTGGTTCCCTCTGCCTACCCTGCTATATGCGGGATACAGCGTAAAGTTAAAAAATATATATATTTAATTTAACATAATATACAGGTCATTTTATTGCTTACTCTATTATCTAAATTTTGGTGAGCAGACTTAAACTAAGTGAATATCATTTCAATTCATACTTCACGATTAAATTAATTTTAACAGTGTAATAATAAAGACTTTTAAAATAAAACCGATTTTAAATAAAAATCAAAAAAACATTATTTTTAACAGTAACATTATTACGAATAACTCAAAAACAACTCGTTAGATCTTAGCTAAATTTAAACAGAACCACATGAGGAGCTAGACAGAGAGCTAATGCAGCTATCGTATAAAAAAAACAACAACATTGATTCACCCAGTAACAAGTTATGCGGTAAAACACATAAAAAAATAAATTTGAATCTCCTTTTTTTTTTTATGGATAACGGATGGCAAACGAGCAGAAGGACCACCTGATGGTAAGTGGATACCTTCGCCCATGAACATCTACAACACCAGAGATGTTGTAGATGCGTTGCCAACCTAGAGGATACAGATGGAAGAGGAGGACAATGTAGTATTCCGTTTTCGGAACCACCACATTTTGGGGAAAGGATGGGTGGGAATGGGAAAACCTGGCTTACATGCCATCGAACCGGAACACATCAACTCCTTTTTAATCAACTCCTTTTTAATTAATTTCGGTATGAATCTTTACGTCAATAAAATGTTATAATAATTACATACATTTGTTAGTATGACATGCAAAGAGTAGATTTTTTATATCTACTACAAATATATATAAAGTAATTTCGTGTAGCATTTCTTTTACTATTTATCTGTAAACAAGCTTAAACAAAAATGGTCAAACATAAATATAATTTTAACAATTTTCAAGTAAAATGAATACCTTCTAAACCAAAGCACGTAGTTTTAGAAGTGTACTTTTAATCAAAATTCTACCTATATCTAAATTGAAATACCCCGTCATAACCATACAATATTAAACACATATGATACTCAAAGCTAATATTTCACTTTGCACACACGTTTCGGACGGCTTGTTAGAATGCAACAAGGTGGCGAGGTCTAATTTCCCAAGATTCCACACTATATCACGCTTTACAGACTTGGGTCGAAACGATGCAGGCTTAACGTTGCGTGGTTAACGTCTTGTATGTAGATATGTATGGTTTATTATTATTTTTAACCGACTTCAGGAACCGAGGAAGTTCTTTTCGTTTTTTTTTTGTATGTGCGTAATTGTATAATTTTTCATTGGATAAACCAATGTTGATTATATGACAGCTAGTGCTTTTGTAGTAATCTCATTTAAATTTATTTTAGACCTAAATAGTTTTTGAGTTTTTCGTAATAATTTTACTTCTTAGAGCATTTCATTTAAAGTGGGTTTTCTGTTTTTCTCAAAATCTTAATTATTCATTTTAACATACATGTAAAATACCTAAAATATTTTTTTTGCAATACTAAGCTCTTTCTTTTATAGGAAAATATTTTGACAGGATCTAGTGCTTAACAAACTGACACAGATTGCGTATTGAGTGGCGAAAGTCGAGTTATATTATATTAACAGAACGAACGATTGTTTCAATTTTAGACGGCACTATAATTCTTTATTGACGTCTTTCACTCTCACAGCTTATCGGTTATGCAGTATAAGCTGTATGACTTAGTCTTATATGAAAGGCATACAAATAAATATTGCCCAGGATATTGGACGCATGGAAATAAATTCTGATAGATACACAATACTTGCGCAAAATTCCGTTGTACATTTTTGTCACTTATCTACAATCTGGAAACTTTATATCGAAGTAGGTTTTATATTACGAATAAATAGTAAATAATAGAAATTTTAACAAAAAACAAAAGTGACTTCATATAAAATGCATTAAATTGGTTAAAAATAATAGCTGTTATCTTTTAATATTTTATATCATGGCCTTTCTGGTTAAATTGGAGACTATCCGGAATATTATGGATTCATATTTGGAAAATACATACAAAAGTGATATAATAATATAAATATATTTATAGCCACCCTAAAAACCATGAATATCTAAAAATAAAATTATATATAATATATATGTATAGTATTTATACTTACGTTTCCTGATCAAGTAGCTTGTTAGAGCGCAGTGAAGACGCAAGTCCAAATTTGCCAGGATTGCTGGTGTGCCATGCGTCGCAAAACGCGTCCATTGCTGGCTCACCAGTGGAACTGGCTCCATGCCAGACAGCTTTTGTTGGCCTTAGAAAGTAAATTATATGTTGCTAAAGCTTGCGGAAAGATCATGCGGCTATCTCGTTCTATTGAAACAAATCGCCCGGTAGTAGGTCACTACCGTATACTGTTTCAAAAATACCATGGAATAGATCAAAGTGAGCATTCTAGAATTATAGTCCATATGGATAATATTTGGCTAACTGTAGCAATTGAGCTTTAAATTGCTGAAAAAGAACTAACAGTAGTTCTTAATACATATGATATATTTATTCGAAATTTTCAATCTGTCACACAATATTTCAAATTGTTATATTGGTACAGTAATTAAAA